>JAJMCU010000016.1:0-158314 GCA_030573135.1 Clavispora asparagi
CAAACCATTCCTTTCTGGCGAATGGGTCGACGGCCTTCTTCTTCAAACCTTTCTTGCCCTTAGATAATCTCTTGTTCTTGCCAACAGCCATTTTGTGTGGATAATAGGTTCTGAGCAGAAGTAGGAGCTTTCGAAACCAGAGAAATTTTCACCGCGCCGCCGACCTTTTTTTTTTTGTCTGCACTTTGGCCGGCGCGAATTCCGGTGGCAACATCCACCTGATATAACTACTTCCGAGGGCTTGCCCTGATCACGTGCTATAGATTAGGGCTGGAAAGCTACCTTTCGTCCCGTTAGCGGCTCCGAGTTTGTGGCGCCGGATTCCCGTCCTTCCGTTAGAAATGTCGTTAAATTCGTCAGTACTAGCCGGTCAGGGTAAAATTCAGGAGTGCATTGATAGTAGAAACACCAAACATAGTGCAAACTCGAACTTGATTAATTTCCGTACCACAGCACTCGCTATAAATCAAACCTATCAAGCGAACATGAACTTCACATAAACCCTTACAAGTCAATTAAATTTAGGACTGTTTATTCAACAAACAGGATGCCCTATATGCTATGTATCTTTTATTAACCCGCCCCATACTAAAAAAATCTGTGGGGACTGAACAGAATTGAACCAGTGTCTTAGTCATTCAAAGACCAATGTAGACGTTTGTAAGGCACATTTATTGGTTTTCTGGACGCAACTTTCTCACCTCCTTGCCGACTCTCCAGATCTCCATGCTTCTGATGGTTTGCAACTCCTCCTCCAATCTGTCTCTGTAGTCAGGTTGAGAGTTGAAGTCCAAGGATCTTTGGGTCTCGGAACCGTTCTTGACGGATTCGTACAAGTCCTCGAAGACAGGCTTCAAAGCGTCCTTGAATCTTGGGTACCAGTCCAAAGCACCTCTTCTGGCAGTGGTAGAACAAGCATCGTACATGTAGTCCATACCGTACTTACCGATCAATGGGTACAAGGATTGGGTGGCCTCCTCAACGGTCTCGTTGAAAGCCTCAGATGGGGTGTGGCCGTTCTCTCTCAAGACTTCGTATTGAGCCAAGAACATACCGTGGATACCACCCATCAAACAACCTCTCTCACCGTACAAGTCGGAGTTGACCTCTCTCTCGAAAGTGGTTTGGTAAACGTAACCAGAACCGATGGCAACAGCCAAGGCAATGGCCTTCTCTTCGGCTTGACCGGTAACGTCGTTCCAGACGGCGTAAGAAGAGTTAATACCTCTGCCCTCCAAGAACAAGGATCTGACAGTTCTACCGGAACCCTTTGGAGCAGCCAAGATGACATCGACGTCAGTTGGGGTGACAACGTGAGTCAAGTCCTTGAAGACTGGGGAGAAACCGTGGGAAAAGTACAAAGTCTTACCCTTGGTGATCAATGGCTTGAGCTCGTTCCAGGTCTCGGATTGAGCAGCGTCGGACAACAAGTTCATGATGTAAGTACCCTTGTTGATAGCCTCGTTGACGTCAAACAAGTTTTGACCTGGGACCCAACCGTCCTCAATGGCAGCCTTCCAAGAAGCACCGTCCTTTCTGACACCGATGATGACGTTCAAGCCGTTGTCTCTCAAGTTCAAACCTTGACCGTAACCTTGGGAACCGTAACCGATCAAAGCCAAGGTGTCGTCCTTGAAGAATTGTTGCAACTTCTCCTTTGGCCAGTCGGAACGTTCGTGGACAACCTCCTCAGTACCGGCGAAGTTGATGGTCTTGACACCACGGGTAGCCAATGGAGCAGCGGACTTAGCCAATCTTGGGGTGGTTCTGGTAGCCAAAGCAGAGAGGGTTCTCTTGGCAGCGATTTGCTTAGCAGCGTTAGAAGAAGCTTGTCTGGCCAAACGGATGGCGGAGTTTCTGAAAGACATGATGTGTGACAAAAAAGATGAGGAGAAAAGTGTAGGGGTGAATTTCCTCACCATTTATATACCGATCACCTGGAAAATTCTTTGGGCGAGAAAATCTTTTTTTTTTTTCACTTTCGCACTCCGTTCCAGGGCCGCTCCCGGCCCAATAAAGCGCTGATCAATATGCACAACTGCGACCGCCTTTTCGCCGTAATAGGGCCTATCGTTTGGCGCCTGGTTTAGGCTCAATTTCAATGGAAGGTCTACTATTCGGTTTTTCTCGTCCATCAATGAGTGTTTAAATGATTTTTCTTGCTTTGTTGGTGGTTTATTTTAGCCTATTAACGTCTCCTTTCGTGTATTATTTAGGTGAACCAGTACACTCCGTTGCTCCGGTATGCGGGTCACGTGGTACGCCCTGTGACTCAACCTCCGGCCCGCTTTCTCGTGCGCTGACTCAGACTCGCCGCAATTGGCGACGCCCGAAATTGGCGAGCGGGGAATTCGGGCGCGGCTTCGCTTATCGGTAAGGCTTTGTCTTTGCCGTATGTAAATCTAATTTATATCCATACCGGTTGCGGCCGTTCAACCCAGGTTGTTGATAGATTCCTGGTGGCAATGGAGTCATAAATATGGTGGGCAAACTATTTCGGCCTCCTTCATGTGGTAGAGTACAAGACCCAATTTGCAATCATGAACTACGCAATACCAATAAATGTTGTTTATTCATACCTCATCTACCTACCCATTCACTCATCAATTAGTATATGTCATTATATCATGTCTTTTCAGTAATCACTCCAGCTAGAGGAACCAACGAGCAATTCTTTCTCCATGATACGGATATCATTTTTATCCGACGCCTTACCGGCAGGCTGGGGAAGAGAAACTGTAGGAACGCTCTTGAAACTCAAAGTGCTGAAGAACTTACTGAATTCGGTGTCATCTAATTCATCTTCCAAATCATACCATGATTTAGGATGATATGATGACTCAACAAGAGATGGCATGGGAATGCTTTGGTGCTGTACAGTAGGCTCTTTTGTACCACTTTGCTTGATTCCCACGCCATTCTCCTGTTTCTCTTGCTCTGGATGGGTATCGCCCCGCTCGCTGCTCTCATCTTCGATGTGGCTGATACCCTTGGATGAACTGGAAAAGTCATCCATATCGAAGACTGAATCATGGTGGGTCGGTGCCTGGGCTAAGTTGTTTTGCTCATCTTCCCACTCTTGTTCGTAGAGTTCTTCCTCTTCCCATACGGTCAACCCAAATTTCCAGTTCGTTTCCAAGTCTTCGATGAATTTTTCCAAGCTTCTTTGTCTGATCTTCTTGTTGTAGCTCTCAATGTCATCTTCGACACCACCTACCTTCAACACGTTCATGAAGATCTTGAAGCAGTTTTCATTCATATTGGGATAAATGTCGTACAACACTTCTGGCATGTTGTACATGACAAAGTTCTTGAAATTAGAATCAGATTCCAACGACTTTTTCACGGACTTATTTTTGCGCTTAAAGTCGTCAACAGAACCCGATTCTTCTTTGACCCTCACTGGTTTGAATGGAGCGGTGCCAAACACAGCCGTCAATAATGTGATTCCAAGTGACCAGTAATCTGCATATTTGCAGTCATATGAGTCAACAACAAAACTGGAGCTTGGTGGGCTGTTGAGGAAGCATTCAGGAGCCATGTATTTCTCGGTGCCCACATTGAAGTTGGTACTATAGCGAGAGTAGGTGGCCAAGCCCCAGTCACAGATTTTTACCCTGCCTAATTCGGTGAACAAGATGTTCTCTGGCTTCAAGTCACGGTGGAAAATACCCAAGTTATGTGCATACAGTAGACCGTTGTACATCTCCTTGGCCAAGTTCCATACGTCCACGGCACGAGGACCCGAATTGGAATGAATCAAGTCGTACAAGTCGCCGTTAGCGCAGTACTCCAACACCAAGATAATGTATTCGCTCGTCTCAAAGTGATCCAACAACTGGCAGATGTGCTCATTATCGCGGCCCAACTTGGATAAAATGTTGATCTCATTGTGAGCCATTGGAGCCACATCTTTTGCCTTGAACATTGCTTTCATAGCCACATGTGTGTTAGCCACCACATCCACAGCAAGAGTGACCGAGCCAAACGAGCCTTTTTGGATCTGGCGCACATACTGATACCTGCTATTCAAAAGAGTTTGGCCCTTTTCGTAGGCAGCGTATTCGGATACGGGAGCCAGAGGCTGCTCAACGGTCTCGTGACTCATCTGTATAGGAGAGACTAACATAAGGAAAAAGATGATTGACACAGGTCAGGCGATAAGGAAAATTCAAGCTAATAACCCAAATGGTATCTGTTCATACAAAAATAAATGGGTTCGTGGTGCTTTGCCTTAAGACCGACAAGAAGAATCAAATCGTGGAGAACCCCAATTGACGTAGTCCAGTAATATTAGACTAGAGTCCTGAAGGCAGATAAACCGCAATATAAGGGACAGGTTGCCGCTAAAGAACGAAGTGGGCGACGTGGCAATGGCTAAAAAGCGCAGATAAGAACAGTGGTGGAAAGAAGGAGAAACAAGTAGAAGCGATTCGTTGGTCTACCGGTTAAGATACTCATGCACTCGCACCCAACGTTGGAACGCCATAGAATGTGGCTCTGCGCACGTGACCATTTCTATGTCACCTTTCTTTTTTTGTCCCTTCAGGGGGAAATGCCATAGCCACACGAATCCCGAGGGTATCGTCTGTTTGACCTTCCATCTCTCCCTACGAGTGCGCTACAGTTTTTTGTTTCGCTGTATGTTTGAAATGCCGCCTGTTTGCAACGAATTGGTTCTCGTCCCATAATAGGAGACCTTGAGGGGAAGGTGTCTGGTACTGCATGACCTCACTTGTGGGCAGAGAAATTCATGCATGTCCTTATCTGGTCGCTCCTCACATGCAGTGTTTACCTTTTAGAGATATTTGGTAAGGTGGCCTGGGCACGTACATGGAATGGTGGGCCGTTCGGCTGTTTCTCCTAAAGTTGGGCCAATGGTGGGACGGTTCTGCTATACCGTCTCGGCGGCCCAGCGCATGTTTCTCGGGTGACATGTATGCGCGTGACCAGTTTTTTCCCATAACGATTCCGTTTTTCCGCTCTCTATGCAAGTTCTACACTTTTTACGTCTCTTCATCTATTGTGGGCAGGTATTCTCCTAATGCTAGGTGTGCAAGTCCTTATGGGAACGAGCAGCTGTAGACCCCACGCACAATTAAGGGTTATCATCAGGAAACTTCCAAATTTCAATTTTCGGTTTTAAATAACGGATAAGTGGTGAAGGATGACGGCTCGTTTGCGGCTGAATGTATTTGAATGCCACCTATTTGTGGGGTAACTTTTTTCTGATCTCTGCAACTGTAGTTGTTTTGTTGAAAAAGGATCGCGGTATGCAGAAACTGTAAACGCAGGGAACGAGGTTTAAAATAAAAAAAACAAAGTAAAGAGGAAATACCAGTCTACGGAACGATTTCTAGTAGATCCATCAGTTGGTTTCTACAACGGTTTGAAATATCCGAAGTTTTCCACTGTTATTGTCATTTGATATCTTCATCGCTAGGGTCACAAGATCGGAGTGCATATCCACATTGCCAATGTTTTCTACAAAAGCAGAAAAGGAACGGATTGTGAATATTTACGATTTAACAAGAAAAACCATAATCCGAAAATGTAAGCATAATTCCAAACATACACCCATCTACCACATATATTCTTCGTTCATGTCGCGTTCCCTGGCCGCTAGTAAAATGGTACATCGCGGATGCTCTCAGAAATACTGTATATCGAAACACACTAAACAAGTAAACACCACTTCCTATTCTACCTTCCTATACCAAAAGGTATCTTCACTCGTATAACTGGCTTATACCACTTATTAAAACACATACAAATTACATCTCTCCAACCACAAAAATGGCACCTGAAAGAATGGTAATGGACAACCCACACGAGCAAGTCCAAGTTGCCTTGTTATCTAGAATCATCAACAACATGGTACGTTTCGAACGTTGAACCCTTCGCAATTACCGCTTACTAACATCCAGAAATCTTTGAACGAATCGGTTCACGATATGAACTTGTGTTTGAACGAAATCAACAACAAGAACAAGAACACCGAGGTTTTGTCGCAGATGTGGGCAAACTACTCTCAAAGCGTTGAGTATAACTTGGACGCTACAGGACAGAAAAGAGAACCACTCTAAGCTGAGTCACATGCATCAATGAGACTTGTCATAACGGAAGAGAAATCAGCGGTGGAAGAGCCTTCACCCACTACCTGACATACCTCTCTGAACTGTGACGCTTTGTTGGTTTCATTGTTTGCATAATTCGACAGTCCGCTTCGTCGTTATTGATCGTTTTGATGTGCTACAAGAATAATATCCTGTTGTGACAGGTGGACGTGGAGCTACATACGCTGGCGCAACCTGCGGTGGCCACACCGAAGGACTGGTTCAAACTAAGTATTACCTGCGTTTATTTCTTATTCAAAATGCAAAAATATGGTACAAACGACCTTCAAGTCAACTGACGTCTCCCGCTTAGTTTTGGGTTGGCAACAAACCGAATCTCTTCTTCAAAGTGACTCTTTGTCTGGAGTACTTGTCATCTGGGGAGAATCTAGCAGGGTGAGCAGACTTGGTGATCTCACCTTCAGCAGTGAGCTTATCCAAGGTGTAGATTCTCTTGCCGTCTGGGCCCAAAGTGTACATCAAATGCATGGTAGGATATTTCGTGGGTTGTGGTAAGAATTTTTCCTGAGATGAGAAGAACCTTTCTCCAAAGGGTGCACGGGTGTGCGATCAACAAGCTCATAATTAGCTAGGAAAACAAAAACTGCCAATACACACGAGACAGCGGCACTTACAGTGACAAAGAGGTAAGTGTAAATATACTATTCTATGAAAATGGTTTCTCTCCATTATAAACCCTCAATTCGATTCCACTAATACCTTTTTCACTTCGGACCGGCCCAGGCAGCAAAATGCCACGTGACCAACCATTTACTCGCTATATACCGAATTTACCACCTGAATCAATCTGGCATTGCCAAACATGGCTCCTCCAAAGAAAGATGCGTTTGCCGATTTATTTCAATCCGCAGCGGGAATATCGAACCTGTCTTTGGATTTGCCGTTGAAAAATCTCTCCATGCGTGATCTGATGGCTGCCAACAGGACCAACTCACCTAGTATGAACGTCTTGAGTCCCTCCAGTTTCGGATCGCCGCAAGTATCCAAATCACCCACCCCAACAAACCAGTCCGACTTTGATTCATTCTCGATATTCGAACAGAAAAAACCTGTATACCTTACCCTGGTGCATTCAGGCCAATTGCGCAACGCCATGCCAACCAATGTCTCTCCTCCAAGAGTACATCAGCAACAATCGTCCGATTTCTCTTTACTAGACGATGAATTTGTGGATGTATTTCAGCCCGTACAAGGGGAAAAAAAGACAAACACTTCGTCGCAGGCGATAAATGGTCACACCGAAGAGGCTGCCCCAACACCTCCCATTCGTCCTTCAAGCTCAAGTTCCAGCGCAAGAGCAACAAATGCGCGGGCAACCAACGCGAGGGACAGTATATTGGCCGAATTAGTGGACATTGGATTTTCATTGGAAGTTTCTAATCGCGCAATTGATGATGTTGGCCCCGATTTGCAAGCTTGTGTGAATCATATCATGAACAATGGTAATGGTTCCAGTGAAAGAGGGAATTCGAGCACTCCACCGGACTTGGGTACCGCTTTCCAAGACATGTCGACCGATTTGCTCAGAAAGGCAACCAAGCTCTTTGACAAATCCAAACGGACAGTAATCAAAAATATCAACCAATTCCAAGCGTATCAGGGCAAGGAGACCAACTCTGACGGAATGCCGGCATGGTTGAGAGAGCAAGAAAAATACAAAGAAAGGGCGTCTGAGCGTAAGAATGACGGAGGAGTCTATGTCGATTACGGCGACGATGAAGAAAACATCAATAAGGAGGAAATCCAGCGTATAATCCAAGCACAAAAACAAAGGGAAAGAGAGAGACAAAGAGAAAGACTCGAGAACATGAAAAGAGAATCTCTATCCAGAAGTTCCATTCCGACCCCTAGATCTGAACAATCTCTTCCTTCTCCTCAACCTAGAGTTGAAAAACCTAAGAAACTCTCACCCCAGAATGGAAATAATCCAGTTCAATCGAGAAGAGACGGCGACAAAAACCAAAATTCCAACAGAATTAACATTAATGGCAGCCAACCAGCACAACCAGGACCTCGTAATGAAGAACCAATCGATCTTCTAGGTTTAGGATCGTCTTCGTCTTCCTTTGCTCCCAGCAGAGCTGAAAAATTCAAGCAGGCTGCTCGTACCGGAGGTGATTATATTTCTCCTTCTCGGAGGAGGTCTCCAAAGGCGACCACCCTGAAACCAAGAATATCAACTAATGAGACATTGAATGCGTTCCAACAGTCTGATTACGAAACATTCAAGACCAGCGCATCCACATCTTTCAGTAATGGTAATTACGACGAAGCGTACCAGGCTTACTCGAAATGTTTGGAGAGTTTGCCTCTTAAGCACGAGCTCAGAATTGTCATTCATTCCAACCTTGCGATCACCTTGATTAAGGTAGGGAATTACAAGTCTGCCGTTCAAAGCTGTGACGATGGAATTGCCTTGGTGGGAGAAAACATCAATGATGACTGGGAGCTCAACTCGAAACTGATCAAGTATTGGTATTTGCGGCTCTTGACACGGAAGGCAGAAAGTTTAGAAATGTTGGAGAACTTCCCTGAATCCTTGGCGTGTTACCTAGAGTTGATTACAAAATATAACGTGACGGACAAGAAGGTTTTGGATGCGAAGAGACGCATAAATAATATTGTCAACCCGCCCAAGCCTGCCGCGAAACCAAAGAGTACCACACCCCCGCTGAAATCACGCTCGCCTACCTCCTCAGATGCTGAAGCGGTCAAGCGAATCAGGGACCAGCATAATCAGGAAAAGGTACAAGAAGAGAGGAAGTTCAAACTTCATGACCAGGTACACCAGAGAATTGTTAAGTGGAGTGAGGGCAAGGAAGACAATTTAAGAAGTCTCCTTATGTCATTATCTGAGGTTTTGCCATCTAGATTAGGGTTCGCGTTCATCACCGATAAAAAGATCACCATCAACGATTTGATGTTGACAAAGAAGGTTAAGATTAATTACATGAAGGTTATCAGCAGTATCCATCCTGACAAGTTGGCCAAGTACGAGCTAGAAGAGCAAATGCTTTGTCAAGGTGTGTTTGTCGCATTGAACAAGGCGTGGGACAGCTTCAAGGAGCAAAACAACATGGTATAGTTAATAAAGAATAGATTATACTGGAATCTGCGTGAAATATAACTGCAATAATAGCAAAAAAATCTCCGATACCGGGAGTCGAACCCGGGTTTGCTCGGTGAAAGCGAACCGTGATAGCCGTTACACTATATCGGAGTGTTGTAATTATATTGTCGGCTTAAAATACAAGTTCCATAAATATACTGTTTGTCCTGGCAGGAGTGATAGAATCGGTTTTCAAATGCGTTAATGCAGTCAGAAATGGGGTGATGTTATGGGGGACTAAAATTTTAGTTTATTCCGGGGGCGCGGATTTTCCGATTTGCACCCACGCATCAGAACGGCAACACATGACAGGAAACAGTTCTACGCACGCACCGATTGTTCCTATGCATGTGAACTAGCAGCGAATGCTTCAATAGATGATGCGAAAAAATAGGCTAGATCCTTGCCAGCCATTCACCACACCTCCGATGAGACTTGGTGCCGAATTTAGGCCTTCCTTCCCAAAACCAGAATACGGATGCTCCATTTCGGTGGTGAAGAAAAACTTCCGGCCGATCGGGAACTCCTTGTTTTACTTGTTGCAGGATCAGAGGCGTACGCACAGCAGATGTACGAGCCGATAAAGCCCGTGCGCATGTCTCGACATAGGCGATATACTCGGGAGAGGCGAAAAAAATTGGGAAAAGAGAGGAGGAAACATGAGAGAGAAAAGCACCAGAACCAAATTCGAAAAATCCTCCTTCGACGACCGCCAAAGAGCCGATGAAATGCGCCCGGAAGGTCAACACGTTTGAGTCTTTTTTTTTCAATTTTTTTTTTGCCCTTGCGTCCCCAGACCTGCACCTCGGTCATTACAGGGCTGTGCGCGCTCCACTTTATGTGCTCGAGAATCCCGCCTTTTCCTGTCAATCCTACAAAAAAGCCAGGAAAAACACCGTTTGCTTCCCCTTAACATCGGCCCCCAAGCGCTAGTTCGTTATTTTCCACTCCAATATGGCTATCTTCAGAAGCTCTTCCAAGAAGGTCGAGCCCGAATACGTACCCCACAGAGAAATACACGATAAGGTGGACTCCAACACCCATGATCCCATCTTAACCGCGGTCAACGAAGCGCAGCCGTTCGAAGAGGCCAACCAGTCGCGATACGCGGAAAGAAGACCATCGTACTTGTCTCAGGAAAGCGGTGATTTGAAGGATATCTTTGGCCAGCCCATTGCTAATCCCGATATGCTGAACCCCACCAGATCGCGGAACGAGAGACCGTTGGACACAATCAGAGCGTTCGAGTACGCCATCACTGGCGACAACACGTACCACGACCAGCTTGAGTCCAGAAGACTTGGATGGAACTTCCACGAGGACTTTTCCTACCACAACTTGAGCCGCAACAACGATGGCAACGAATACTCGCGGCCCGTGGCGTCGTTTAGCGGCACAGACCAGCCCATCTACCAGGCAGCCAACTACAGCGCATCTTCGTTGAATCCCGAGGGCAAGAAGCAAAAGCGGGGCTTGTTTGGTAGAAAAAAGAAGTGATTGGTTTATACTTACGGAATGTACGACGCTATGGTTTAGACCAGTGTAGGTGCGACAAGACACGTGGGGACTTGGTTTACATGAGCAACTGACAGTGAACTGTGTGAGTAGATGTGTGAGTAGATGTGTGAGTAGATGTGTCAGTAGATGTGTCACGGGTTGTGTGAGTGGTTGTGTGAGTGGTTGTGTGAGTGGTTGTGTGAGTGGCTTGCTACTCGTAATTGAGGTTAAGTCGCGGACATCACTGACCGCACTGTGTGTGGTCTACACTGACAGATGAGCGAATTGGCTCCCGCGCGTAGTCGGTGCCATCCTCAGGAACCCGTGCACAAACGTCATTGTTTCGTCATGTCACCACCAGTGGCCCGAGATAGGCCCTTGATGTTTTCTCAGCCCATCTGGCGTGGTATTGTTGTTTGGCAGTGCTATGTACTGCCTGATTGGCGGTGTCACCGCGCGACTGCGCAACTTGATCCGGTTTTCATTCCTGGGACGAAGCGAGCACCGGAAACATAAAAGCTTCACAAAACGCCATGCAACTCTTTCCCATACAACCCGCAGTCTTCCCCTGTGACCGGCCAAACCCCGGATCCGCAATCCGAATTTCTCCACATAACCCGTCCCCCGGTTCCCCCAGGTGTCAACCGCACCACGGTGGCCGTGCCTGTATCTTTATGCACTCCGAGGTACGCTGTATAGGCCACAATACCCTGATGAAACCGATCCACCTTCACCTTCGCCCATATATAACGGTTGCGCACCGATTCCGTTTTCTAGCCCTTTTCTTCGATGGACACACACCAAAGTGAAATGCTGCACGTGTCAGCGTACCCACCGCAAAATAAGCCGTCGCCCCCTTCCGCCCTGCCCCCTCACGCCAAGGCGGTCACGTTCAATGTTTCGGACCACTACCAGATCCTAGAGGTTGTGGGCCAAGGCGCATACGGCATGGTGTGCCTGGCGATCCACAAACCCACCCAGCAGAAGGTGGCGATCAAAAAGATCGAGCCCTTTGGCCGGCTGATGCTCTGCTTGCGTACACTCCGAGAGTTGAAGCTCTTGAAGAACTTCAACCACGAGAACATCATCTCCATCCTCGCGTTGCAGCGGCCCAGCTCCTACGACGACTTCTCCGAAATCTACTTGATCCAGGAGCTCATGGAAACCGATTTGCACAAGGTGATCCGCACCCAGAAGCTTTCGGACGACCACATCCAGTACTTCATCTACCAGACGCTTCGCGCATTGAAGGCGCTCCACTCTGCCAACGTGCTTCACCGCGACTTGAAGCCGTCCAATTTGCTTCTCAACTCCAACTGCGACTTGAAGGTGTGTGATTTCGGTTTGGCCCGTTCCGTGGCGTCGTCCGAGGACAACTTTGGTTTCATGACGGAGTACGTGGCCACCCGCTGGTACCGGGCGCCAGAGATCATGCTCACGTTTCAGGAGTACACCACCGCCATTGACGTGTGGAGTGTGGGGTGTATCTTGGCTGAGATGCTCAGTGGCCGGCCGCTTTTCCCCGGCAGAGACTACCACAACCAGTTGTGGCTCATTATGGAGGTGTTGGGGACTCCCAACCTGGAGGACTACTACAACATCAAGCTGAAGCGAGCGCGCGAGTACATCCGCCTGCTTCCGTTCTGCAAGAAGGTGCCGTTGGGCGAGTTGTTTGGCCAGATTCCCAACATTAACCCTCTCGCCATCAACCTCTTGGAGCAGCTTCTTGCATTCAACCCCACCAAGCGGATAACCGTGGAGATGGCATTGAAGCACCCATACTTACAGCTCTACCACGATCCAAACGATGAACCCGTGTGCGATCCTATTCCAGATGACTTTTTCGATTTTGACCGTCGCAAGGACGAGTTATCCATCAGCGACTTGAAGACGATGCTCTACGACGAAATCATGAAGCCTCTTTGATGCATATTTAGACCCAGCATAGACACAGGTAATCCTGCCACCCGAGTGGAATACATGTGGTTGAATTTGATCCTCCGTAGATCGTAATTCCTGTTGAATTTACACCCCGGTAGACTAATTTCGGTATGGATTTGTGTCCTCATTTCTTCATCCCTTTTTTATTTTTTTTTTTCTTTTATTTTATTGCCTCCATAATCCGCCATAGCTCCTATCCAAATCATTACAATAACTTCCCCGTTTTAGTCCCGAGGTTAAACTCTCGCCGCTGACGAATGCGACAGACGTACCGCCCAATACACAAAGCGCGGTCGTGTCGTGTTCCAACCGCGTCCAGGGCGAAGAAAACACGCGCAATCTCTGTGCAAATTTGATCCATATCAGGAATGAAGGTATTCTTTGGGTGGCTTTTGCTTGTGGCCTTCGTCTCGGCTCACACGGTGTTGCTTCCTCCTCACGGTAAGCAATGTTTCTTCGAAAACTTGAAGAGAAATGATGAGTTGTCCATCAGTTTCCAGGTTGGTTCCAGAGACCCACTGAATGCCGAGCAACACACGATTGACTTTTACATTACCAACCCCAGCAACGCGGTGGAAAAGTCGTTGTCGACTTTGGACCACGGTGATATCACAATCAAGGCCAACTCCGACGGCAAGTACCAGTACTGTTTCTCCAACGAGAAGTCCGGCAGAGTGGACTTGGATGTCTCCTTCAACGTCCATGGCGTGATCTACATTGACGTCAACGATCCCAAGTCAGACACTTTGGACTACGCCATCTCTAAGTTGAGCCAGTTGGCCAGCGACGTGAAGGCTGAACAGAACTACTTAGTGATCAGAGAAAGAACCCACAGAAACACCGCCGAGTCGACCAACTCGCGCGTCAAGTGGTGGTCTGTGTTCCAGATCATTTTTGTTGCATTGAACTCTGTTTTCCAGATCTATTACTTGAAGCGTTTCTTCGAGGTTCGTTCGGTAGTCTAGCATTACTTGACCGTCAATAAAATACGAAGTCACATGTTTGTAGTATATCCGCCAATAGTATGTCCAGGAATACCCGTCTATGACTCCGGACAAGGAATATGTTTCATGGTATACGCTAATCTGTGCTGACAGTGGTTCGTGTATAGGCTCAGCACCGATCCGGTGAACCAAGACAAACCACGGTACCAGCAAACCGAGAACCTAAGGTGCATACAAGGCACATACCTGGAACCATGGATCACTCCACATGAACACAGTGAAAATGAAAACAGAACGTGCCGGTGAATATACGAGAGCACCAGTTGTATGGAGACACCGACGAATCGAGAAAAAAAGAAAAAAAGAATAAAAAAAAGAAAAAATTAAAAATACGGCAAGTGCGGTTGTGGTGTGTCCACGTTTCCCCAGAAAAGCTAATAATAGGTACCGCATATGCCCAAGCCTTCAGAACCCGGTACCTCCAGCTGAGCACGCAATCGTAATAGTGGAGAGGTAAAATAATGGGTCATCGGAAAAATATCCGGAACAAGACAAGAAAATGCAAAGCCATGTCCGGTAGGCGTCCGGCCGAGAAAGTTTGGGGAAACCCTGTTGCGCCTAACGCCCGAAATACCCCTCACAGGATAAAATGCCCCCATAGCACAGAGTACACAAAGACATCAACAATACCAACACGGACCAGTCAAATGGACGTCGAGTGCATTCGGTAAAACTTTCCCTGTCGATTCATCCCCCTTAGTAAGGTTTTCGGGTAGTGGTGATAGCCACACCGTAGGCAAGATCACGTGTGTAGGTATTGTCCAGTAGTAACTCCGAGGAGGTCGGTTGAAGGGATGTCTCGTGACCCAACGGTTATATATTGTCCCCACTGCTGAAGCCCGATTAAACCTCACCAATTTTGACCGTCAATTGACCTCCATAATCACCATGTCCAGATACTTTTCCCAAATCACCGAGTTGCCCCCAGACCCTCTTTTCGGCTTGAAGGCGAGATACGTTGCCGATACCCGCGCTGATAAGGTGGATTTGGGTATCGGTGCTTACAGAGATAACAATGGTAAGCCGTGGATCTTGCCTGCGGTGAGAAAAGCGGAGAGAAAGTTGATCGACTCCGAGGGCTACAACCACGAATATCTCCTGATCGCCGGATTCGAACCGTTTTTGAACGAGTCGGCCAAAGTTATTTTGGGCCGTGACTCGAAAGCAATCAAAAACTCCACGTTGGTGTCTCAGCAATCGTTATCAGGAACGGGGGCGTTGCACTTGGCCGGTGCGTTTTTGAAGCAATTCTACGCTGGCAACCACACTGTGTACTTGTCGAAGCCCACCTGGGCCAACCACAACCAAATATTTTCCTCTTTGGGATTAAAGGTGGAGACATACCCATACTGGGACGCACAGAACAAAAAATTGGACATTGATGGATACTTACAGGCGATCGAAACTGCGCCTAGAGGGTCGATTTTCTTGTTGCATGCGTGCGCCCACAACCCTACCGGTTTGGACCCTACACACGAAGAGTGGGAGAAGATCTTGACCGCAATTGCTGCCAACGACCACTTGCCCTTATTTGACTCGGCATACCAGGGCTTTGCTTCGGGCAACTTGGACAAGGATGCGTGGGCCATCAGAAGGGCCATCAACCTGGAGTTGTTCAAGTCGCCTCTTCTTCTCTGCCAATCGTTTGCCAAAAACGTTGGAATGTATGGTGAGCGTGTGGGTGCGTTGCATGTGGTGTTGCCCGCCAACGAGCCTAAGGAAACCACCGAGGCGTTAAAGAGAGCGATCAAGTCGCAATTGAACAAAGTGACCAGATCGGAAATTTCCAATCCCCCCGCATATGGTGCTAAGGTCGTGGCTACCATTTTGACCAACCCTGACTTAAGACAACAATGGGAGGAGGACTTGATTACTATGTCATCCCGTATTGAGAAGATGAGAAATGAGTTGAGACTGCGGTTGGAGGCGTTGAAGACTCCGGGTACTTGGGAACACATCACCAACCAGACGGGTATGTTTTCCTTCACTGGATTGAACCCCGAAATGGTGAACCGTTTGGAGAAAACCCACGGTGTGTACTTGGTGAGTTCCGGTAGAGCCAGTGTTGCTGGTTTGAATGACGGGAATGTGGAGAAGGTTGCCAATGCGTTTGATGAAGTTATTCGGTACCACGCAAAGTCCAAATTGTAGATCGAGTGCTGGGTGAAATAGACATTGCTTTTAGTTTTTTAACGAATTTATACGCTTACAAAATCATTTGTATAAGTAGTCGTTTGGGCGTGGGTGGAAACAGGGGTATGTACCTACGTATTCTTTGATAATATTGGCGCACCACGCACACCGCTGTTTGCTTTCTCAGGAAAACCAGTGGACTACTTCACTACTACATTATGTTATTGATTCTTGTAATGCATTACTTCATATAAACGTGAAGATTAATTTATATAAGAAGTGTACAGATATTTTGGTTGGGTTGTCTTGGAGTCGTTAAAACCGCTTACTTTCTTCTGAAAGAACAGCCCTCGGTCAACTTGGCCTTACCACCGGTTGGGGTACACAACACGGTGGAACAGTTGTCACAGGTGACAGCGGTTTGAGCGTGAGAGAAGACGGTGGTGATGTTCAAACAACCTTGACACTTAACATCCATGAAGTAAGATCTTGGAGCTTGGACCAAAGTCTTCAATTTGTGCTTTTGAGCCTCAGAGGCTGGGTTTGGGTGCAACAAGTCTTGAACTAAAACCTGAAAAAGTTAGTAAGATGATCAAGTTGAAGGAGAAAAAACTGGATGGGATTTGGCATGGATGGAGTCAAAATTTTGATGGGTCAACAAATAAGGGCTATTTCAGCGAGGTGTATTCATTTCATTAGAAAGTAGTGGATCATTGGATTGGAACAATGGATGAAACTTCTCATGTTTTTCATTCGTATTAAGGCATGTTACATACCATTTTGTCTGTGTTTTCAACAAGCGTTCAGACTACGAAAAGATTTGATAAATTTTTCAAGCGGGAGGAGGGTGCGAACATCATGCACTGCACACAGAAATCACTCGTCCCTGTGTAGGTGTAAGGATGTTTCCACAGTTTGAACACCGGCGCGGAGAATTTATATCACGTGCTTTTGTGACTGCGTTCTTGCGACAAACCATTTCCGACTACTGAACCTGGCCTGGGGTTCATCTGCACGAGATGTCATCCACGTCTGCTGGTCTAACTGGAATACCAAGCGGCAAAATTGTATATCAGAAAGCAATTGAAAAGTAGTATACGACTTTTCGCCTCGTGCCAGAAATATTTCTTGCCCACCCAATTGTAATACCGCGAAAGTGCGGCTATGCTACACCACCCGATTGATTTGGTAATTTTATTGGAAGTGCAAGCGATATAAAATGAAACATATAATTGTGAAATGCTTTTCAGCGTTAGTAATATCAGATAAACATAGAGGACAACATGACAACCGATAGCAGGCCTTAGCGCTTGGCATTGCATCAGAATCCATTGCATCGGATCAGCATCATAGTTGCGGCCACATGTACTAACTATCAAGAAATTATGTAAACCTATACAATTTGTGAAAGTAGATTGCCAATATCGGCGAGTGAGAAGAATCTATAAAGGTTAGTCACTGAGAGAGTTGAAAAGACTTCAAACGCTCTCAGTGCAATCATTGCATATCAAATATCTCAGATTGCCATCAAAAATAACTCTCATTACCTTCTTTGGCTTCAACCGTTGATCCACAATCCAATCAACACCTGATGATGTTATTTACACGAGATTGGCTGAAATCATAGTTCTCTTTCACTGACAACAAAGGGTAATACAAGAAAGTAAGCCTTGTTATCATATTGTTTGCGGTATAGCTGCTTGTTAGTCCTCACACATAGTGCCACAAGGTAATGACGATAAATTGGGTTCGGATGCATGTAAAGGAAGAACTTTTATGTTCTCGTTGCCATTGTTATTCGACGATATCCGGCAAAAAAAACACTAGAATACACATAACAAACTTTAAGGTAAGGAAAGCGGCGAAAAAAAATAGGTTTGGTAAGCTATCCCAGAATCGACAGAATAAACGAATGATGTGCCGATCAATTCAGGGAGATCAGAATATCAAGCTTATTTAGAACCGCGCTTGGCTTTTCTTGGAGGAGTGACTGGTCTGTTGCTACCCACACTGTTTGGTGGAGGGTATCTGGGCTTCTTGTCGGCTGGCTTCAAGATTTGGAACGAGCACAATAAGCTCTCGTCCACACTCATCATAGCACCAGCGTTATCGAACTCACCACAGTAGTTTGGAGCGGAAAACAAAGTCACCAATTGTCTTTTCGAGAAAAATTCGTAACCGTCTTCAACAACTTGATGCGCTCTGCAAATCAAATCCATATCATGCTTTTGTAAAAATCGGGAAACAACATCAGGACCAAATGTGAAGGAGACACCACGATCGTTCTCGGACCAGCCAGCAATATCCTTATCAGGATCAGACCATAACAAATCACATAATAATCCAACGTCTGGGATATCGGTAGGTCTCATGACTCTTCTAATTTGTTCCATAGAGTTCAAGTCTGGGGACAAACCACCGTGCATGGTGAAGATTTTCTCATCGATGATAGCAGCAATAGGCAAGCAGTTGAAGCAATCTGTGAAAGTCTTCCACAATTTGATGTTGTATCTTCTCTTACATTCATCATAGAAACCGTAGATACGGTTGATGGAAGCACACTCGTGGTTACCTCTCAAGATAAAAAAGTTTTCTGGGTATTTGATCTTGTAGGCCAAAAGTAAACATATGGTTTCCAAAGACTGCTTTCCTCTGTCGACGTAATCACCTAAGAACAAGTAGTTCGCCTCAGGAGGGAAACCACCGTATTCAAAGAGTCGCAATAGGTCATAGTATTGACCGTGGATGTCACCACAGATCTTAATGGGAGCTTCTAACTCCAACAAGATTGGTTGCTGTATAAAGATTTCTCTAGCCTTGGTGCACAAGAAACGGATTTCGTGCTCCAATAAGGTGACTTGCTTGCCAGGTCTAGATCCTCTGACTTCCAATAATCTGTCGACAATGGAATCGATATCAGCTTCTTGGTGTTCGGACATGATCGGTATTTTGTACTTGTATCAGATACGTTATAGGGAGAAAACGGGGAGATAAAGTAAGGAGGTCAACACGATGGATGCGAGAGACTTCTTTGGGATTTTCAGGTGAAAATTGGGCTGCTGTGATGGGTATCGCAGTCAGTAGAATCTTTCAAGTGCAAATATGGAAGAAAAAATAACAGGTTTGGCTGGTGCTGGGGATGGAGTCACAGATGCCGGAGGATTCTTATGCTGTAATATAAGGCCCGAAGAGGCTGGATTCTATTGCGGATTAGAATGACCCAACAACAATAGCGACGAGTGTAAAAACAACGAAGAGGAGTGAAATGGAAGTTATGACTGCCGGACCGCACTTTTTTTTTGTGGGCGGCAATTAAGGGATGAATGGCCACGACATTTTTTTTTTCTTTTGGAAGGCGACGCGGATCTGCACGTGACGTATCTGCTGTAACCCCACGATAGGCACCGGGGTGCAGAGACCGGGAGTGGCGGGTGAGAGTTGGAGTTGGTTTCTTTTGGTTTCTTGTGGCCCATCCAAACCTATCTTTGATGTAAACTATGTTAGCTAAGGGGTGTGAGTTGTAGTAGCGGGCTCGCGACAGGCACTTCCCAATGTGGCATTTAATAAATACAGCAGCGAGAGGAACCACACGTGACATCATACTCCACTGTACGGCCAAGACACGAAAATCTGTCCAGATGGATGAAATCCACCTCTGTAACAGAGAAAGCATCCGGATCATAGGGTTTTACCGTCCACTATCGCCATTCAATACTAGTTTACGTGTATCTCGCGAGGAATTGGGCATCGTCTATTATTGCTGACAGTGGAGAAATACCGTGCGAACAGACACAGAAATGAGTCACGAACAGTACAGGACAGCGGCCGGAAAACTTTCAGCTACAGACAAATATGACCAAATACACATTGCCAATGTGATCGGAAATATACCCGTACTAGGTAAACAAAAAAAAAAAATACGAATGCCAGGTGCAAGAAACATGAACCCGGGCTTTCCGCACTGCCCGGGTTGTTGGTGGTCGCGTCGGATGCGACATTTGGGGTCGCGTATGCGACATTGCTTTTTCGCTTGGGAATAGCGCATCTGGCATGTTTCGGTTTTCAGTCTTGGCCTGGCCAGAACGTCAGCTACTCCGAATATCTGGTGTTTGTTCTTTGGCTGTAGGGGAGGTGCCATTTCAATTGGGATGCTTATGTAATATGTAACATGCCAATGGCAAGTCCATTGCTATTCTGCTGTGATGGCGAGAAATATTGTTACTGTTTGCTGGGTAGACCATGCTTAGCTCGTTTCATCTGGTTAAAGAAACCGCGTCCATGCCACCGTAGCATCGTGACTATCTATGTTTATTGAGCAATATAGTGGGGAATCACTTCGACCGTTTCCCGTTGTTTCTTTGCGTACACTATTGTGCTCGTAATGATAGTATTGTTACGTGCGTATTGTGTTTTGTGGGGTATGCTCGCACCAAGTACCAATGATCCATTTCTGGATAGGGAACGCGTGGCCATGAGACTCTAGGTTGGGCCAAAAGATTAAAATTTGACGTAATCTCAGAATAAATGGAAATAAGAACTGGGCATGTGGCGGCGAATACACCTCTAACTTTACGTTACATTGTAATGCAGAAGGTGGAATAAACACCAGCTGTTGGAGTTTATGGATGTCCACCCTCCACGGTGGGTTAGTGTCAACAACCGATTGACACTGTTGAATTGCAAAATACCAGAGTTAAAGAAAGAAAAAAACCAAAGCTCTTTCACTTTTGTCGAAGTAACTACATCGTTATGCCTAACTGGTGTTTACTCGTAAAGGCTCTAACCTTCATGAGTTCAAGCACCAGTGGTGAGTGCGGCCAGATTGCATGCGACATTTTGAACTTGTCCTCTCTTATCTCTGTACTATGGCATCGCAACCGCCTTTCCCAAACGAGTACCAAAGACGCCAAGTGGGTGAATCTGATGCCAAGGCATGTACTGTCTGCTACAAACCCGCATCCACCGTTCTTTTGTCCGCCAACCAGGGTGATTTTTTCTATATTTGCCCTTCACACTTGAAAGACACCAGCTACTGTATTGCTATCCACCCAGAGACATATACCAAGTTATTACAGCAACGGGGGGACACCGATAAACAGGTAAAGGAAGCGTTGGCCAAGGCAGAAGCCAACAAACCTTATTCATGGAACAAACTTGTGAACACCATCAGCTGGAACAGGGCCAAGCCAGCCGAAGCAGAAAAGGATGTAGGCCCAAAAGAAGAAAAGGAGAAGAATGCAACTTACGAGCACTTGGTGGCGGAGCTGGATAAGCTTAAAAAACAGCTTGCCGAATTGGACCTTCAGATCGCCAATTTTTCCTTCAAGAACTATCAATTGAATAAGGATATCTATAGAATGCGCGTCAACAACCACATCCAAGCGCAATGGAAAATCAAACGGCAAAAAGAAATGCAAGATCCGTCGTTCTTTCCCCAGGCACCTACAGGAGGGTTGCTGTGATTTACATACCCCCGTAATTGACGGCTTTCTCGTCGAACCAATTTTCCCAGTGGCTCAACCTCCCCTTGGTGACAGACCCGCCAATGAAATCCATGTTACCTTCTAGAACCTCGAATTTGAAGTTGCGGTGGCTACCGACAACCGACTTCCAGAAATCACGAGTGGACTCTTGCTTTTTGAAGTCCTGTTCGTCGTCGTCATCGTCGTCGTTGTCAATACCGCTTCCGCCACTGGTAGAACCCTTGGAGTTCAACTCCGCCTTAACAAGTTTCTCCAACTCTTCCTCGATCATTTTCTTCACCTTCGGCACGGGGCGAGAATCAAACAAATCTTGCTTGTTCACGGCAAACATAAAGTCAACTCCGTTGGGAATCTTTTCTGTGATGCCCAAAAGCGTGTAGAGCTGTTTGGCAATAGTCGAAATGTTTCCCTCTTGAGACAAGAACTGGTCAGTAGAGTCAATCACATATACAATACCTTTAAGTTGGGTAACAGTGACATCTTCCACGATTAACTTCCGTAAAAGTTGCGAGTACTTCAAGTGGCCCGGGTAGTCAATTAGCTGATACTCTTTTTGTATTTTGGAGTTGGAGAACGGAATAGCAATCGATCCCACATTAGGTTCAAGCGAGGAGATAGTGTGGGTCGATGATTCGGAATCGCCTTGCAAGTGGAAGAATAATGAGGTTTTTCCAGCTCCGTTGGCACCCAAAATGAGATAAGTAGGCTTGTAGAGTTTGGAGGTCAGTTTTCTAGTGGCAGAGCCTGAACTCTGGAAGTACATAAAAATCATAAGGACAACGAGCCCAGCCAAAAGGGCCGATATGATCTTTTGCACTTTATCCATGGTTTGATCGTAGATAAAAGATGGAGTCGTTCGTTTTGTCACGCGGTGCGCACCAAATTTTGCACCTCGAATCGAATCACTCTTGGTCGCATGGTTGATCCTGGGCCACAGAGAAGCTGGTTGACCGGTGGGGTGGATCAGCACAGTGTGCTACTGGGACAATAATTTGATATGCAAATACGCCATACTGGCAGTTACGATGTCTCATTGGAACAGTGTATTAGGATCTATAGACATTTAAGCCACAATAGAGTTACCGTACTCTCTGGCCTTTTGAATCAACAATTGGTCTACAAGCACCAATGCGGCCATCGACTCAACGATAGGGACCGCTCTTGGCGTAACAGATGGGTCGTGTCTACCTCTGGCGGCCAACACACCAGCCTTACCTTCGTAAGTGGCGGTCTCCTGCTCCTGAGAAATAGTGGCAGCGGACTTGAACGCAACCGAGAAATAGATGTTCTCACCGTTGGAGATACCACCTTGCACACCACCAGAGTTGTTGGTTCTGGTTCTCAATCTCTGCTCCTGCTCGGAGAAGTAGAATGCATCGTTGTGCTTGGAACCAGGGATGGCAGTACCGGCGAAACCAGAGCCAAATTCGAAACCCTTGGTAGCAGGCAAAGACATCATGGCGTGGGCCAATTGCGCCTCCAACTTATCGAAACAAGGTTCACCCAAGCCAACAGGGCAGTTTCTGATGACACAAGTCACCACACCACCAATGGAGTCCTTGGCGTCTCTGTACTTCTCAATGACCTTGACCATCTCCTCTCTGACCTCAGGGTCTGGGCATCTGATTGGACCGACACCATCCACTTCTTCTCTGGAAACAGTGTTCAACAACTCTTGGAACTTGAGGTTTTGGGGGTTTCTGTCCATAGACACCTCACCGATGGAAGACACAAACGCCACGATCTCGACATTGCTGGCCTTTTGCAAGATCTTTTCCGCAATGGCACCAGCAGCAACACGGCCGATGGTTTCTCTGGCCGACGATCTGCCACCACCGGAAGCAGACTTAACGCCGTACTTTTGCATGTAGGTCCAGTCAGCGTGAGAGGGTCTGGGGTACAAGTCAGTTTCGGAGTAGTCGCCTGGTCTGTGGTCTTGGTTCATCACCATCATGCCGATTGGCGACCCCAAAGTCTTACCATTTTCAGTTCCGGACTGGATGTGGACTTGGTCCTTTTCGTTTCTGGGGGTGGAGAGGGCCGATTGACCTGGTCTTCTTCGACTCAACTGGGGCTGGATGTCGGCTTCAGTCAAGTCCAAGCCTGGAGGACAGCCGTCGACGATACATCCGACAGATTTGCAGTGGGATTCACCGTAAGTGGTAACACGAAACACAGTACCAAAAGAAGACATGTTGTATGGGTGCAAGAAGAGATAACTTTTTTCGATCGGTTCCAAAATCTTTTTTCATGCGACTGAGTCATGCGCGCTCAAACCTCATTCATCCACCACCATATACATCTCTCACTTGCAGAGGCACTCGGGGCTGCTCCTGGGGGCTAGAGCTCGAAGTCCATCTAGATTCGGGATACCTTTTGGATGTTTTTGAGAGTATACTTTCTTCAATTTTTTGGCCAATTCAATTCGTGGAAAGAAGCTGTTCCCATTAGAAAGTATGCTGATGACCTTTCCACACCGTTGAGTCGTTGTGTGAAATCCAACTTATTCTCGTAACCCATGTACCATAACAGTATTCTTGACCTCATGTAGTGCTTTCGTATTCTTTGGTTACTTCAATTGGGATTAGTTTACCGTCTGAGCACCGCGCATCAAATGTCGTATCTCCAGCATTCCGCATGGAGACGCTGCATCGAGTTCATGTAGGTACACCTCACTTCATCATGTACTCCATCTACGTGGCGAAAATGCATCTAGGTTAAAAAAAAATGGAGACCATGGAAGATTACTGGTTCAACGGCATTTACGGTGCAGTAGTGTTCCCTTCAAGGCGAACAATAGCCATTTTATTGATCAGTGTTTGTGTTTCTCGCATCGCAAATTCTCAAAGAGACTGAGCCAACATAGATTCTCACACCTCTGTTATCCGGTCACATATTCTCGGGCAGTACTGTGATTATGCCTCCTCCCAGCAAAAAGGGTTTGTGCTTCCGATCGCTTCAAGCATCTTGCATTTTGACCCATCTGCGAAGTGAGAATGCAACTAATATATACACCGCATTAGGACAAAATGTAAATAAGATCCAGCATCCATAGGACCTACTCTTGTTCAAGCCACATCCCAGGGTTCATCAGGGTCTGGGCACAACTTTGCTTATTTCAACTACTTTTGGCTTATTTTCCCTCAATATTCATTTTTACCCAATCACCAGTTCTGCGTCCGAACACTAGTCAACGCTAAAACCTTCACATGTGGAGTACGGTCCTAACGTACGCTACTCTACTCAGCATCTGTGCTGCGCAATGGGGCACTTTTTACTCATATCTGGATGGAAAGGTTTATCTTCTATTGAAAAATAATGATTTGATATCCCTCAATTTCTCGATTACAGGGTTTGAAGACCTAAGTCAATACTCCTCCCTCACCACTGATGAGGTGAACATTCAGTCGGGCCAACAGGTATCGACATTAAGTCTGCCCCCCTCCAACTCATCTTTGTTCATGTACAAGGATACCCTTTATGCATTTATGCCCTCGAGTGACTCTAATGAAGAAACAGACTTATGCGGGGCAGGAGTCCTCAGCTTGATCAGGTATGACGCTAGTGCAGACATATGGGAATCTGGAGAATATGACTTGGTATTCTCTGAAATCAGCGATCACTCTTTCTATACGGCAGCAACTTATCTAGTTCCCGCTGGCTCTTCTTCCGTATATATATACGGAGGAAAGTGCGACACTACAGGAGACTCTTCAAACAGACTTGTTTCGTTCAATATGGATACCAAGACCTTCGCTAACATATCAACATCAACGAAACCACAGTCTTTTTACGGGGCTTCAAATTTGTGGGCCCCAAATCCTCAGAACCAGCTTGTTATTGGGGGCAAATCTCTGCTGGGTTGGTTAAACATGAAACAATTAGCTACTTGGAATTTCGAGTCAGGGTGGCTGTTTCAACTGGTCCAGCTCAATGGAACAAATACTATTAGCTCCCGTACCGACCCTTTGGTATTGCCTGTTTTCGGTATGCTATCTGACAACTCGAGCGAAACATTTATCAACGACTACACGGTCACTTCAGTTTTAGTGCTAGGTGGAAACTCCACCTATACACCTGATCCGGAATTTGCCAAGATTAGTCTCAACTCTAACCAATGGTATTGGGAAAGTCTTGATACGGGTCTCAATATCAATAACGTCATGGGAGCCGCTGCAATTTTCAACACTCTTGTTGTTGTTAACGAAACGCTGGCTATTGTCAAAAGAGATGGGTCTGTCACCTACACGCTTGAGCTTTATAACATTGCCGAGTCGTTTACAGCTATCTCTGATTTGAAATCAAACACAAAAGTGGATCAGTCACAAGCCACTTCAAGCAACTCCACTGTTACCAAGGCCGTTGCGGGAACACTCGTGCCATTGGCGGCTCTCAGCATTATTGGAGTGGCTGTATTTGTATTATGGAAGAAAAAGAATTCCGGCAATGTTGATGAGACTGACCAAGGTCCTATTGACTTCGATTATCAATTAGGCCACTTCCGTACGGTTCTGGACCAGCAGTATGCCTTAATGACACCCGCACCGTTGAATATTTACCGTCTCAGTAACGATACTGCTTCGACTTTGGATGATGCGTCGATCGACTCTTGGGTGCGTAAGAGACAAGAATTCGACGCAAAAAGATTGAGAACGATAAAGAGACACAGCTATCTCGCATCTAATGAAACACTAGGGGAAGTTGATGACAATGATCAGGACCTGAATGAAATGATCCAAATCCTGGAAGTTATTCAACTGCCAGGACGGGTCCATCAAGTGAAAAACAGTTATTCGTTTACCAACACGCCTCCACTGCTGCCTCAAATCAAGAGAAAGAGCAGACTAGATCCAGGTTACATTGATCTCGGAGACTTGAGCCATACACTGGAAAATATTGATGACGAGTCGGATCATTCGTTGGACGAGCTGATGGATGTTCAGGTTTTGGTGAGTTCCAAGCGCAAATCGATCCTCCGAATTGTCAATCCGGATCTCGCCTCGGAGGAAAATGACAGTCTTCGTCAGCGAACGCCTTCCAAGTAGATTCTGGCCTACTTTTAGTTGTATTATATATAAATAAAATTATTGTTTAGTTAGGAACTCGACATTGAAGGAAACTTCTGTCCAATTGGTAAAATGTATAAATTTTTGAGGATTATCATCAAAAGTGAGAACCACCGAGACCTGGAAACAATCGGAATAATTCAATATCCATTGAGAAAATCAAACTGGGCGGAGTGTATCTATTTTTACTCCATGAATTTTCCTATCGGTCAATTTGAACTAGCGGAAAATCCAGTCATGCCTAATCAACCCTCTGCCCGTGCGGCGCTAAGCCCAGATCGCACCACCAAGACGTCCAATACACATGAACGTAGGAGGAGAGTGCATATAATAATATAAAATTGGACCATGCATCGATATGGGAGCGGCGCAAGGGGGAAAAAAGTCCTGGGACTGCGGCATTCAGGCGAAGCAAAGAAAAAACGTTTACGAAGCCGAATTGAAATCAGGCACAATCTTGCTTATGCGCTTGCAATCCCCTTGGGCCGTAGCAGAGTAGACGGTTTGAGGTTTCCACCTGCAGGCGGAACAGGTACTCGGCTGAGGTGGCTAACCACAGTGATACATCCAAGTAGGCAAAGTGCGCAAGGCTTAAATACTACCTCGAAGCAGATACCGCACCCTCAGCTATGGATGGCGATTACTATGAAGACTTTGGGTACAACCAAAAGACCCAGGATCTGATTCAGGACGCTGATTCCAACCCTGTTGTCTACGACAGCTTCTTTTCTTCGGCCGATCAAGACACTGTCCCTTCCAGAGACGGCAAAACATGGTTTCCTCAGGATACACACCAAAAGGCCACCGGTGCGTTTGAGAGCCCTTCTTTCTTTCCAAATGAGAGCAACACCATGGGTACATTATTCCCAGTGGCCCAATCGGACCTGTCGTGGAGCATGCCGGGAGCCTTCAGAACAGCGGACGCCATGGATCTTGATCAGTCACCGCCATTTACGGTTGAGCTGGATCTCTACTTCGATGCAAACACACCGACGATGATTGATGAGAGAGCACATTCCGGCCTTACCCCCACAATGTTTGAGGACGATCCTAAACAGCAAGGTGCCGACTATGCAAAGCCGTTCGGCATGCAACCTGATACGAGCGATTTCGAGATCACAGAAATGGAGAATATCCAACTACGAGGAAACGAGGCTAGCTCCTACAACTTCCAGATGCAACTGGCGGAAGACAGCCAGCAAACGGTCAATGTTCCGTTGTTCAACATCAATGCCGGCCCCAACAGGGACGTATATGCACAAGCATTCACCAACCCTCCCCAGATGGTTGGCCAGAATATGTCGGATGCTTACACCCCAGACAACAGTGAGAGCATTTTCCAGAACGCAAGCATAGCCACACCTGAGGAGGATAGGAACAACATGCAGAGCGGAATGGATAGGCGAGATATTATACGTCACAGAGCGTCGCTTCTGGTGCACGGAGCGGATTTACTGCCCTTGACGACAACGACTTCACTTACGCCATCAGTAAGTTCTATTCACCTGACCCAACCGTCCTTTTTCTCTGCGAATCAATTCGTGAGATCACTGTTTGACCAGCCTCCCTCGCTGGTACACCGCCCTTCGATAGATCTTTACTCTCGTCAGCGTTTGTCGATCGATAGTCAGAATTCCGCGGTCCCCCCAGTGCTGAATACGTCCAGATCGTTTTCTAGCTATATTCCTTTCATGGGGGATAGGGATCGAGAACGCAAACTGCCAGGGGCAGTTAACGGCCCTGAATGGACGCAACAGGGGGCAGAGCAACCTCGTCATCTCATTCGTAGCATTTTCAAGTCAAATAATGCAGTGACAGGAAATTCTGACCCCACTGATCTTTCCGAGGACCCAATGTTCGCAGACACTTTCGACCAGGGCCAATTAGGAATGATACAGGAAGACATTCAGAAGAAATCAAAGCGACCTCGCCGGGGTCTTTTCACGAGATTGCGGCCAGGAAAGTCGGAAACAGAGAGACTAGAGAACTCCTTTTCCGAAGCGTTGAAATCCGATGCACAGGAGTCGGGAAGTTCAACAAAGCTGGAGTACCGAATTCCTATCAACCAAAAGTCAGAAGGAAATGATTTTTCAAAGCAAGAAGCATTTATGCATGACTCATCGAAGATCTCTGCTCTAGAAGCCGAACTCACCAAATCAGAAACTCAAAGCTCATTGCGGTCTAGCGAAAGAGAACAAATGCCTAACTCCTTGAACAATCCAAGCGCAACAAATCAAGTATTTGGCGAATCTCAAGAACCTGATTACGGGGCATTGTTTCAGGGTGTGGGTAAAAGGCGCAACTTGGTTGGCATAAAAAGCAAAAAGATAAAACCTGAGCCTAATGTTAAGATTGAGAAGTCAGAAATGGTTAAACAGGAGCCTGATGTATATACAGAAAGACTCTCTTTAACTCAGGCACGTTCAAGCAATGATGATGGCCACCTGTCACAGAGCCTCACATTTTCCCACGCTTCGTCGATGTCTAATGAATCTAATCTAGATGGACAAGGAGCTAATGGAGGCTCATCTTTTGCCAATGCTTCGAAGAGAATTTTGGGAGCACGCCTTTTGAAGAGAAGAGGGAATGTGGTCCGCTCAGAACCACAAGCAGAACCCCAAACGGATACTCACAGCGACGTTGTTGAAATTGATCTTCAGTCGTTAGACCTCCCTGCAAATACTGAGATTTTACCACAGATCAACCCTAATAACAGAACTAGAGGAAGAAAGGAAGATAAAGCCGCTGATATGGAGGACCATTCAAAAATCTACGTTTGCGGTTACTGCACTCGTCGTTTCAAGAGGCAAGAGCATCTCAAAAGACATTTCCGCTCTTTGCACACTTCTGAAAAGCCTTATGAATGTCCTATTTGTCAAAAGAAATTCAGCAGAACAGACAACCTTAATCAGCATTTGAAAGTACACAAACAAGAGGATGGAGAGCAGTCAGAAGAGCAGTCAGATGAGTAATTTTAAAAATCGAATATATCCTTAGCATCAGCATTTTATACTTTAAGATAACCAAAATAATATCGATTGAAGTACTATTCACAACAACCCAACGCAGTAAGTAGTGGACAGACGGAATTAAATATGAAAATGTAGATAAAAAAAAGATGTGACCGTTAATAAATACAAGCTTCCCAGAACCTCAAGATTTCGAATTGTCTATTCATCTTAACGCTATGAACGCGAGTCAAACGAAAATATGATGTTCAGATATGATGTTCAATTCTAAACCTATAAACCTAAGTCTTCATTGAGTCTATTTGACGTCAAACCGTCCAAAATAGTTTCACCCTTCATCCGATGGGCTCCTGGTTTAATTATAGCACTATCTGATATTTTTGAACATACGCCATTAGCCAAATGTTTCTTATATCCCTCAACTCGGGTAAATTCCTTACCACACTTGCAGCGACAGTGCTTAGATACCAAATGAGATTTGACATGCCTATTCAAATCATGCTGACGCACAAAGCTTTTGGGACAATAACTGCATGAGAATGGTCTGTCACTTAAATGGGTTTGGATATGAGAACGCACATTGTACCGCCTCGTAAACTTTTTGCCACAGTTCTTGTAAGTACAGGTAAATACCCTACTTTCATCTGGTCCTTCCCAGTAGCGATCAAGTTCTCCAGCAGGTAACAAAGATGTTTTCTTGACCATTTTTTTTGGTGAAAGATCTTGAATCGCTTTTCTAACGTCAGTATTAGCTTTGCCGTCAGGAGAAATAATCGGACTCCATTCCAATGTAATTTGTTTTTTGCTTGGGGTAATAGGCTCTTGATTTCGAAGAGGTGTGAGCTGAATAATGGTTTCATTTATATCAGTGGCAGTTTCATCTGCGAAACTCTCGTTTCCATGCTTCTCAAATCTAACAGGGGAAGAGCTGAATTGTCCACCTGGGTCTCGAAGTGGTGACAGATTTAATTGATTTCCAGAATCAAAATAATAATTGTCAGCATCATCAGAAAAGAATTGAGGATTGTAAAACGATTTTTTAGTGAATGGAGAGGACATGGCGTTACCTTGACGGTTTTGGATCGGTGAAGAATAAATCTGGGGCAGAGGGCTAGCAGGTTCAGGTGATCCATTGGACAGAGAGTTGCTAGGCGGCGGAAGGAAAACATTCATATTCATGTTGAGCCGGTCATTTTGTTTCGTGATGGTTGGAACCTGTTGCGCAACTAACATTCGAGGATGTACTATCGTGGTTGGAGATTGTCGCAGTTGTTGTTGAAGAGATTGTTGATGTTGTTGGTCTCTTGTATGCTGAACCTGTTGCTGTTGTTGCCTCTGTTGCTGTTGTATCTGTTGCTGAATCTGAATCTGATGATGAATTTGTTGTCGTTGCATTGGAGGCTGTTGCTGACTAATTATCGTACCTCCCTGATTCAAATTAACAGTTTGATGCATTTCTTCCTCCCGCTGAGTCTTGATAACCGTTTCTGGATGAATATATGGTACGTCCTTCCTTGAGTGGTGTTCCGAAATTGGTTCCTGAACCGGGATGGGAACATACCGCTTTTGTGAAGGGGTATCCAAATATGCTTCAATATCATCGGGATATCGTTGAGTCTGCTTTGGGTGGTGAATTGGAGTTAAACCCGTATTCAAAAAGTCGTCCACATCCCCAGCGTCCCCCACGACTGGGTCAGGAGGAAACTTGTATGATCGTGGATTGCTGTTGGTGACTATAAGGTCGTCGGCCTTCTTTGGCTGAAGGCTTTGGAATTCTTCTTCCTCCTCATTGAGAAGAATGGGCTTGCACTCTTCTAACGGCTGGGAGAAATTGAAATCCAACTGTTCGTTTGAGATTGTATACTGCCTTGCTAGTTGGGAGGGAGAAATAGAAGTAGCATGCTGCAGTGAACTCTTGCTTAAATACTGTGATAATCCACCAATGGACAATTCTCGGTTGTGGTCAAGGTACCCAAAAATCGCCGTCCCACTGGGTTTCTTTGCATGTTTGTATGGGGTAGAATTCGAGGCCTGAGCGGGTGGAAGCGATTGACCATAGCCGGAGGGAACATCGAGATCTTGTAAATTTGTAAGAGTGTCATTGAAAAGATTGTCAATGTTCTTGTACTCGGAGAAATAATGGGAGAAGTCTTCTGGCGGAGGGCTCTTCTGACGTAAGTGCTGTGGGACGATATCGTCCCAACCGGAGTATGGTTCCATCTAAGGCGAAAACACTCTTTCAGGAGCGATTTTGAAGGAAAGCAATCAAGTCCACGATTTGCTTAGGGATGAAAAAATCGGGGTCTGGTGGTGGGGTGAACAACCTAATCGAAGGTCAGACAAGCGGGCAAAGGTTTTCACGGCTTTAAAAGAGAGAGGAACTTGGAAGAAAAAAAAAAAAACGAGCGAGTCAGGAATGAATGAATGTTATCGGAGTATAAACAAGCCGTTCGTTCTGGTAGCACAATGCATGTTGCTTGAATGCCTCCAGTGGCTCATCTTGCGCTTGAGGTTCAACTTACATTTCCTGATTAGGTGCAAAAAACAACACAGACGGGTAGAGTCCCCGGGTACATGCAGTACATAGGCGCAGGTGAGCCCTTCGCTATTTACAAATATTCCTATTTAGGCATGTATAATCCTAATAACCAGATGGTTATTGCAATTGTAAAAGCGAACAATACGGAGCTCGCGGGTCGGCGCTTTATTTTCAATTTTGAGATTCGCATTCCGTGCATTTATGTATGTTCACCACCTTCAGTTTTCATCAAAACGTATCAATAAAAAGAGAAGGTGAATCAATACCTGGGATAGTAAATGGAGAGGAGCACCGTAATACCTGAAATCAGTAGAATAGGAAAATTACTCACGAAAGTATTTTTTTACGTCGGAAATGTTGGTCAATGCACTGAAGCGCCTGAGACACAGGGAATGACTGCAACAGATTTGGCGCGTCAACGCTATGACCTAGAAACGATACCCGGTCAAAGCTTAACAAAAGAATTCAAAACTGTAGTGGGGAATATTCAATAATAATAATAATAATAATACTAATAATAATAATAATAATAATAGTAGTCTGGATCAGAGATGCAACAAGGAGGCTAGTCCGCAATTTATGGAGACAACAACATCTTTCTTGGATCTTCAATCAATTCCTTGACAGTCTTCAAGAAGGTGACAGCTTCACGGCCATCCAAAACTCTGTGGTCGTAAGTCAATGCAAGGTACATCATAGGTCTGGAAACGATCTGGCCGTTGACAGTGACTGGTCTTTGCTTAACACCGTGCAAACCCAACACAGCAGTTTGAGGCATGTTGATAATTGGGGTACCGTACAAAGAGCCGAAGACACCACCGTTGGAGATGGTGAAGGTTCCACCGGTCATGTCCTCCAAAGACAACTTACCATCTCTGGCCTTCTTACCCAAGTTAGCAATTTCTTGTTCGATGCCCAACACGGAAAGAGATTCGGCGTTTCTCACAACTGGAGTGACCAAACCCTTTGGAGTGGCCACGGCGATGGAGATGTCCATGTAGTCTCTGAAAACCATGGTGTCGTTGTTTTCAATGGAAGCATTGACGGCAGGAATTTCCTTAGACGCCAAAGTACAGGCCTTAGAGAAGGCACCCATGAAACCGAACTTGATACCCGTTTTGTCCAACACCTCGTCCTTGTACAACTTTCTCATCTCCATCAAGGCGGACATGTCGACTTCGTTGAAGGTGGTCAAAGAAGCAGCGGTGTTTTGGGATTCCTTAAGACGCTCAGCGATTCTCAATCTCATTCTGTTCATCTTGACTCTCTCCTCATGTCTGGAGAAAGAGTTGAAAGAGGCAGGGGAGGACTCCTTCTCAGCTGGTTTGCTTTCTTTCTTAGGAGCTTCCTTCTTTGGTTCTTCCTTCTTAGGAGCTTCCTTCTTTGGCTCTTCCTTTTTAGGAGCATCCTCCTTTGGAACATCCTCCTTTGGAGCAGCAGCCTTAGCGCCTTCTGGAGCAGCACCCTCCTCAATCTTGATGATTTCTTGGCCAACCTCAACGGTGTCCTCGACGGCAACCAAGAACTCGGTGATGGTACCAGCAACTGGGGCATTGACCTCGACGTCGATCTTGTCAGTCTCGATGGTGGCGATAAGTTCGTCTACCTCCACGTAATCACCAACTTCCTTGTTGAATGCAGTCAAAGTACCTTCAGTGATGGACTCAGCCATCTCTGGAACCTTGACGGTAGATGCAAATCTGGTGAAGGTCATCATTGGGGTGACCATTCTTTGGCTTTGCAAGGCGACAATTGGCGCCTTGAAGTGCAAGGATCTGGTCATCACAACTGGGTTCACCTTAACACCAGCCTTGACAGTAGGCACGCGACGCATACTGCTTCTGATAGTTCTGGACAACATAGTGTTGGGGGATGTGGAATATAGCGTTAAGTAGATGTTTCAAAAGAACACTGGTCAAAAAAAAGGCCGAACTTCTGTCGTTTTAACGTACACGCTCGGTTTTTTGTGCATTGCGTTCCTAATCCGACATACTCCGGGTTCCAACCAATAAATGCGCGCGAATATCGGAGCGGAGTTCTGGTCTTCTCCCTTCTAGGATATAACTCTTTGCATGGAAGGGGGAACGGTGATTTAATTAGGACCCAGTAACACTTTAAGGACCCACCGGAACAACCATCTCCTGATTTTTCGTTTCTTGCAATCCCGGTTTTGTATCCCAGCCACCCGGTTTCTCCTGCCCGGATGCCATGGAATTTGTGGGGCAAGTACGAACTGTATGTAACCGAAAAGCATGATGAATCGCCGTGGGTTCGCACATTACCTCATGAGAATGACAGCGATGTTTTCTTTTGATTCTGGACAGAGTAATTAAGCCAAAAAAACAAAAATGAAAAAAAAAGAGGAATAGTCTAAATTTTTAATTTTCTTGAAGACTATTTCTGACTTTTCTAGCGTGCTGATAAGTTTGAATATTACAATTCCCTGTTGTGGTCGGCCCGCCCACGCAGATTAACATGTCAAGAGAGTGAAAATGCACATTTCTCCCCGGGGTAGTATAGGCAAGCTATCACATCACAATGCGATCACCAAAAAAATTAAAGCCCTACGCGGGGGTCGAACCCGCAACCTTGTGATTAAAAGTCACACGCTCTAGCCATTGAGCTAGCAAGGCACTGTATACCGAAAATCATTACGGGGAGAATAGATCGAAACTATATAAAATGTTTGTAACGAATTTAATATCGGATCATAGGTGGTTATGTCTTGATTTCAGTCGCTGCGAAGTTTGAGACAATGAAATTTTGCGAAATTTATACAAGAATATTTATACAAGAATTTATTTGGATACATATTGTCCCTCTCGGTACTTACGTCTTTCTTAGATGGGTCCTTGTTATGTTCGTGGATCCTTTTCAGTGCACACCATGTAGAAATTAAGTGAATACCATGCCCATGACAGAAGAACCTGAAGGTTAGCCAGCGATTTTCTCTGCGGCTGGTTTGTTTACATATAGGCCTAAACAGGAACAGTAATTGCTTGCATAAAATACTAACTGATAATCTACATCTCCACTTCAGTTCAAACCACATCTCTCCATTATGGATAACCAATATCCATATCGAAACAATACTCGAGTTTTAAGCGATAAATCTCGATTTGAATACCAGAAACCTGTTCACGATGTGGGGACAAAGTCTCATTCCGCACGAATTCAGCCGCAGCAGAGGACGATCCCCGATCAATCAAGTAGCAGATACGACACGAGTGATGATCCTTATAATTTTTATTTCAACCTGCCAAACAAAGAATCAGAAAGAAAAGAATATACTCCCTATCCCACCCAAGGATATGTGGGTGCCACCACCCGCAATTTGCCGTATGAAGAATTGTCTGGCCCACCACCACCTCCGCCCCCATCGAAGGACCAAACGTATAGGCAAGAAAAGCCAAGTTATTCGTTCAGAAATGAATTTGGTAAGGACAACCTACCTCCGATGCAAGACTCAAGAGATTATGTGTCCAACTTACAAACGGAAAGAAGCGGGGCCGTCGAAAATGCATTTCCTTACCCAAGCTCGGGTGAAAATGCTTATCTATTAGGTAGAGTGATGGATAGCCCTTTATTTGTTCTTGGCCATAATTCTCCCCAAGGGGTGGACCAAAAGTATTACTATGGATACAATGTGACGGCAAGTAATATTCTTGATTTTTTACAGCTCTTATTTGGTATCTTTATACTTATTCTAGCGAGTGTTTTAACCTCAAAAGACAGCCGAATCGACTCGGGCTATTATCAATATTTCATTGCAGTTGGGTCCATAACGCTCGTGGTTGCACTTTTGTTTTTAACCAAAAGCATCAATTTTGTGAAGAGTCATGGAGTATTATATTGCTTGCTCGCCTGCATTTTGTCTGGGGTAGCTTTAATAATATCCATAACTTCCATCGCTACCAATGACAATTGTTCAACGGGATCAATCTGTCTGATGCGGAAAGCACTTTCAACATTTGCCATTCTTTCATTTTTTCTCTGGATGTGCAACGTTGTGATGTTTCTTACTGTCCTCTATGTGAGCAAACTAGACTCCAACCATGATGATGTTTTTGAACACGGAAAGGCACAAAAGCAAGGGAAGAATGCGGATCCAATGTATTTGAACGATAACCATAGCTATCGCTCTGATGACACACAGGTTGAAAAAATTTTAGACTCTTCTGCGCTACCACATTATTTTTTGAGCAGTAATGGACAGCTTCATACTCTAGAAAGTCACCACGATATCGCTGGCAAAAATAAGGTTGTCGTGTATATGTGATACAAGTGTGATCAGATTGCTTTTTTAGTATGCGTAATTGTTCGCGAATATTCAGTTTTGCACCCACTTGAATCTTATCTACCACTGGAAGAAGAACTATGCTTTTTTTACGTTTGCTTTTTCTACTTCTGTCTTTCAATCTTTCATTATCACAAGTGATACCTGCTGTGGACAATTCAATAGATTCATTTAGTCCACAAATGCCCGATATGTATCAGAGCTTGCAGGATTCATTTGATCAGGTCAAGGAGTACACAGAAGTTGACGGAAGCGTTTATCTTCAAAATGAAGACAAGTCGGCAATCCCCGCTTCAATTCTGATCAATCTTCAAATATTTCCTCCAGGTTCTAAAGGAACAACCCCTATGGCTAACAATATAATGGCTGAACCTAATTGTGAAGGAAACGTGGTTATCCTAAGCTCCTCAGATAAAGAAACCACCTTAGATTTCCAAGCTGGTATATGCGTGTCAATGAATAAGGAAATGCACAAACCAAAGGTGCATATCGGCGAATTTAGCGTATCAGGCGTTTCAAATATGGAGTTTGGTGAGCTCTTGGAAGCAATTTCTAGAATTGACTTAGATGGAACTGAGAGTGACATGCTGGCGATCTGCTTTCGAGAAAGCTCCACTAAGGAAGAGAACTGTTTAAACTTGGATGAGATCGGCCGTTTTATTCTTCCATTCACGATTTTATCAAAAAGAGATTATATTGAGGAGGCTGATGAATTTGCCGAATTGGAACTGGGTGAACAAGAGAAAGGATGGGTAAGAATTACCGAGATCTTGAGTGATCTAGTTGGCGACACTCTAAATCAAAAGCTTTCGGAAACGTTAAGTTCCCTCTCGGGCCATGAATTGAAGAGGGTTTATGACTGGAGAAAAGATGTCAACGAGGATGTTGACGACTCGTTGGAGTATTCGTTCCAAAGAATCGACAGAGAAAGCTTTGTCAAGAGAGAAGAAATAGGCCCATTGAAGCTTGATAGTACAGAAAGAAGTGATCACGGTTTAAGTGATCAAGTGAAAGGCGTCGATAATGACCCTGAGTCATCTAAAACTACAAGCGAGAAGCTTGTTGATTGTTCCCCTGTTACTTGGTTCAACATATTCCGCCATAGCGTATTTGGAACAAATTTGTGTCAGTAAATACTACAAGAGAATCAAATCGACAAGTAATGAAATATACGTAAAGAGCTTGCAATAAAAAAGAGTTCATCTAAAACGGTAGAGGGTTAGTTTCTACCATAATAACCGTTGTAACCTCCAGTCAGCTCATCATTTCTCCCCCTGTACGCGGTTTCAAAATTGCTGTAAGCATTTGTAGAGTTACCAACAATGGTGGATGCAACATTTTGAGGCTCAACGGACCCTGCTAAAGAGTTGTTAGAGAGGCTCCCGCTGTTTTCGTAAGGAGAACTGTAAACATTTCTCTTCTTAGACGAATCATCATCAAATGATTCATCATCTTCATCGTCATACGCTGTTGGTTGGGCATGCTCAAGTCCTTTCATGGCACTTGCACCCAAGGCAACCAACTCCAAGTTATCTTGACCCTCTGGGCCATCTTTACCGTTATTGTTTCCAATGCGTGGCAAGAACGAAACCCTGTCATCCTTCATAGGTCTATATCTGGTATCAGGATTCTTGTAAACCAATGCCAAAACACACGTCACAATGGTGAAGACCAACAAGAACAACGCAAAGATAGCGTTCAAAATGAAATAGACAACTGCCATGACCGAAGCCACAACTTGGGGTTGGTTGAAAACATAAGAGAAGAACATGAAGAAGAGAGCATTGAGAGTGTTGATAACCGATATGGTGATATTGAACGCATTGGTCCTCTTATCCATATAGGGCCTAAGCCAGCACACAGCGACACAGTAAATCAATTCAGCCGCAAATACTATTACAGCTTGAATTCTTCCATGATCTTGCAAGACTGCAACAAACAAAGTCTTAATGATAATGTAGAACAACGAGCAGGCAACGAAATAGTAACAATCAGCTCTGTACTGAACATAGACGAACCCAAACTTATTCAAGAATTGGCCGTCGCCAAATAAAAGCAATGCAGCGTTCTTATGTTCTCTAACAGACTTGCGGCCATAGTTAACCACAAGAACAACAGCATAACTCAACAAGCCCAAAGTAATAATAAGTAAAAAAACAGCCACGACCACTACACCTGCAGAGTCGTGTTGAGTGAATTCCCAAAATCCAAAAATTGCAATTTGAGGTAAAGCAACTAGTAAAAGACGGAAGAGAGCACCTCTGATAATGTTTGACCATTGTTGTCTGTACTCGTGGAATTTGCCTTCATTCATTATCTTCGAACGGACGCAAATCTCAATCACAGCCTTGAAGAAAGTCATGAAGACAACAACAACAAACACGAAGAAGAGCAAGAAAATGATGGCAGTCATATACAAGTCACTGATTTCGATACCAGCCAAGTAAGAGACTCTCTGAATACCACGCAAAACCAAAACCCTGTTATCAACTTCACCTCTTTCATTAGTGGTGTACAATGTCGAGTTGAGCTTGTCGCTTAGTCCGAAGTTGTCACTATCAATGGAAATTGAAGCTCTCTTACTCAAGTTGTTGTATCCAACATTGGCGATGCTGTTAGCTGCTTCAGAAAGAAGGTTCAACCCTCTTTTAACCTTTTGAACAGAAACCGACACTTGTTCACTGACTAAAATATCAGTTGGGGTACCTCCTGTCGCCTGAACATACCAATTGGCAATTTTTTGAATAAAATCTGCGCGGATAATACCTAACGACCAAACAAAGTTTTGGGCCCAAGCAGACGCAATGGGTGGTACCTTTGCCACAGCCAACATAGAGGTAATAGCCAAAGATTGAAAGTAGACGAACAAAGACATAGAGTTAGATGCAATATGAGCAGCAGTCATAGAGTGACCAATGACAGACACAACTCCCGAGGTGATCAAGCCTAAACCCGCAATAGCAGCAATAGGCCAGGCAGCATATTTAGTTTGGACGGTTTTTCCATTCGAAACAACGGCTTCAATACAGGCCAAAGAATCCTTGGATTTCGTTTCATAGACAACAATACGGACTCTCGCATCCAAGTCAGGGATAGTGTAGGCAATACTAGGAATTTGCTTGGTAATAGAATCGGAAACATTGTAAGTGAAGGCGATATCTAAATGCCCCGAAGTCAAGGGACAAAGTTGCTTATATTCCAGGAGACTGCACAAGTCAACAGTCTGCTGGACAACGTTAAGACCGTAGGCGATAAGCTCCACATCAGCAGATACGTTAACCCCGTTAATATTGGTAACCGCCAGAATATCAAAAACGACGGAACTGTTGTCCTGGAAGAATGTAACATCGAAGTACGACGCAGAAATCTGGGAGTTATCACTGCATGTCAATAAAGAATCGGCCAGAAGTTGATTTGACTTTGACGCAGAGACCAAAGAAAGAAGTGAACTCAAAAATAAAAGGAAAAAATGCATATGGGGTGAGGAGTATATGAAATGGAGTGGTAGAACGCCAGTCACGAGAATGTCTGTGATCAGGTCAAAAACGAAAACAGGAATACGTTCGAGCAATAGCTTTCATCCACTGAGGAGGAAGAACGTAGCAGAAGGTAAGAGACTCTTGATATAGGGGTGTGTCTCGAACTGTAAAGAATAGAATCGGTCGTACTGAAAAGAGCTCCAGAAAAAGGTTTGATGTCACTTCTAAATTGTGATCAGGGGAGAGATACAGGATTCCTAAATGCGCCTCGACAGTCTGAGGCGTGCGGCAATTGAAACTGTGACCTTAGCCTCTTACAGTAATGTTGTTCAAGAAATCAAGCTGATTTGATGGGTTTAAAACGTCAGATTTCTGCAAAAGAAGCCAGAGTACAAACAATTGCCACCAGACTCCGCAAAAATGAGTTACAAGAAATAAAAAAAAACAGCAGATATTGATCTTGACCAAAACAAAGGGCTTGCGCGAAAAATATAAATCCTGCAGATGTTTGCATGCATTCCGCTAGTGCTTGGTAGGGGACAAGTATATATTTATAGGCGGGGATTAGATCTTGGCACATTGGCAAAATATACCATAGATACAGGAACTAAATTTATTATGTGTCTAAATCATAAAATGACGTTTTAATACGGAATACCGTTGGTAAGTCTCTGGAACTCATCATAGCCAGTCGTGTAAAAACTTTCGTAAGATTTGTTGATCAAGCCCTTGAAGTAGATGGCTGCATCTCTCTCGGATTTGGTTGGAACAAAGCGCTTTCTCAACTTCTTGATCGTCGTATCTTTGAAGCATGGCAACCCACTCTCTAACATCGGATTGATACAGCGAACGATCAATTCCATATAGGGTCTGCAAGCAAGGAATCCCTTAATGCATAATTCTTCAAACCATTTAAATGCTTGAGTAGAATTAGAGCCTCCTAGAACCATCACCATTTCCTTCGTCAACTTAAAAGGCACAGCCTCAAACTTGACTCCTCCGGGGACTATATCAAAGCAGAATCCGAAATCAATATGTAACACATGACCTTGGTCATCATACATAATGTTACCATTGTGTCTGTCCTTGAACTGAAGCAAAAACGAAATAATCGAGTACGCTGCAAGAGACCGGATTAAATTATTTCTTGCTTGTTGAAACTCAATAGAGCTTTCAGGACCGAATTTGGTAATGTAGTATTCGTACAATCCATTCACGGCTTCCCTACCAAGCATGTCTCTGCTTGTAGAATTCGGTAACACATCAATGACACCACAACCAGGGGCAGTGGCTGTCACCCGATAAGGGAAGACATAAAGGTCTAATCCAGCATTAAGCCAAATAGTTCTGAACACAGAGATCAATTGCAATGCCAAGACGTCTTGTCTGCAATCGTCTCCGACTTTGAAAATGGCGCTTTGCCATTTTTCAATTGGCACTTTGATGATATTTCCGTACTCATCAAAATCTTCAATTTCTTTCAGGATCTTGAAAGTTGCCATAAAAGGCGCCTTTGCATGCGATTGTAAAGGCTTACCAGATTTTCTGTTGATATCTACCAAGACCCCATCAGGGTTACTCGGCAAATAAACACCAGGTTGAAGTTCTATGATTGCCATCTCTTCATCAATCTTGATCTTTTTCTCTGCCTTCGATTTTTTAATGTAGGGTTTCAATTTTCCAGAAATGGAGGTTACCTCATTGAAAAAGCCGAATTCTTTTTGATAAAAGTTGTAGTCTTCCGGACTGAGGCTGTTCAACATGACTTTTTGAATTTCATCTAACAGAGGTTTCAAAGAATCAGGCTCAGTTGCTTCTTCATCTTTGTAGCTGTTTGCCAACATATTCCAAATAATTTGATGCGCAAACAATTGGGAAATGCGAGCTGTTTCCACGATAAATCGTTTTACATAGCCCTTAGCATCGTATCTGAGAGATTGGACAATTTGGGGAACATAAAAGAATGTCAAGTTAACATCATGGTGTTCAAGGGACCTCATAGTATACTGCAAAATGAATGGATTCTTCCCAAAAGGTGGCAAAAATAGAGTAATCGCATCAATTGGCGAGAGTGCTTCCCAAAACAAAAGGTGGTGACTAGGCATGCTTGTACCAGCATTAATACCAATGAAGTATTGAACCGTGTCCGCATATGGAAGACTGGGGGTTGGGTTTTCTATAATTAGGCTCTGAAGGATTTCATCCAAGTGCTTCAATTTGTAACGGTGAGCCAAATTGACAGCAAGGATCGGATCGATTGAGTAGGCCCTGGAAATATGTTCACCGCTGACATGACCTGAAAAGTATTTCCCTCTGGAATCTTCTGGTGAAATAGGGTTTAACCATACACCAATCTTGGAAATTTCATCGTCCAAGAAGATCAACAAAAGAATCTTCTTTTGCTCCAATTCGCGATTGCTGAATGTGCTGCTTCTAGATACGAGATCAGTCACTCCCTTCAACAACTTAAGATCGGCCTTTATCTTCAATATGTTTCCCCCAAAGGGATATGCCGACCGAGACTTGAACCAAGATAAGGCACTGTCGAAAATAAGTACCGTTAGACGTTCGCAACTGCGAGAGCCAAGCTTAACATGGTAAGCTAAGATATCAAACGAAAAGCGTACCAACTCAAAACGAATAAGGCGGGCAAATGGATGCAAACTTCCGTACACGATATACTTCAACCCCACTTTGACAAACCTTGTGAATGTCTTGAGCAAATGATCACTTTCATTCATTGTTGCCTCAAAATTGGAGGACAACAACTTGATAATCTGGGAGTGTGGCTGGAATGATTTGCTGACGGAATTGGCAATCTTGGAGACATGCTTGAAATCACTTGGAGAATATTCCATTTTACTGAGTTCACAACTGTTCAAATCATTAGATTTGGAAAATATTCCTTGCTTCAAATGAATTGATATCTCCCAACACTTCGCAATTTGAGACAAGAGAAGAATGGTAAGAGATGGTCTTTCTTTCATAACAGTGCTCCATAGATTAGTCGCGGTCTTCATGACGCTAGATTCAAGAACAGTGAAGGGAATTTCAACCAAATAACGAACTAGTTCCGCCAAGTTATCATCTTGAACTAGCATGAACGCAGCAATTTCACCCATCAAATCTGTCACTTCATTGAGCGGTGTATGTCTTTCAAGATCAAGTAATGAATTCTTTAAGTCACCCACTTGTCTCCTCAAATTTAAGAAGGCTTTATCTGACTCTTCCTTGCTATGAAATGACATTCGCACCATCAAATCAGAAACCAAATTAGACCTCCATGATAGTTGTGATACAATTGTTGGAAGTAAGTTCACAGACGAATCTCCGGCGATTCTAGGCAAGTGAGATAATTCGCGATCGGTGGAGTTTATACTTCCAGCCATTTCCAAGGCAAAAGAAGTACCAAATTGAATTTTCTGGCTGGATGGATACTTATCAACTTCAGTTGCATACGACTGAATCAAACTCTTTGTATCAGTTGCACATTTCAGGAATAATAATTTCAACCAACTTTTAGCTTTCTCGTGAAGTCTTATGAAAGTTTCAAGACGCCAGTTATAGGAGTCTGGTAACTTCAATTGAATCCCCGTTTTCTTAGCAGTATAGGTAAATGTAGGCTCGTATTGATGAATTTCAGCATCAACGACACTATCATATAAGAGTGTCAACAAATCAAATAATGCAAACAAACTTTTCGGATGACACAAAGATGAGGGAACTTTGCTAATGAGTAGGTCACAGCATTTGATTGCTGCATCCTGTAAATCCACTAGTCTGTAGCACGATTGAGTCAACATATAGGTAAGCTGGCGAGCAATATTTTCAGCGCAAAACTGTTTATCAGCTCCACAACTAACTAAATCAAGGAAGTCTTTATTGATTTTGAAAGCAATTGATCCAAGATATTTGTCAATTCCACTGGTTTTCATAGACGGGTCCGAATAGTACCTCAATATGGTATGGCAATCTCCACTCTTCACTCTCAACGACTCCACAAAGAGAGCAGCCGCCAAAAACATCAACTTGGAATGTGACATGCCTCGAGGAACTTCAAAGACGTCACCAACTATATGTTTATGGTCTTTGACGTTGTGGTTGGAAGATCCTCTTCTTAACACTGTATTCAATTCCAATGAAGTTTCAGTTCTATCCCAAGAGAATTCCGAAGCCAATGCTGGCGTGTTGTAAGCAATTCTTTCGAGTTCAGTTGTAAAATTTTTAGCATTTTCGGAATTGACTGAATATCCATGAACAACCATGTTGAACCAAATATTTCTGAATAAGTCAATAATGGTGCTATCAGTGGTTTTAAAGGGTTTGCCACTCTTGTGAACATCGGGCAAAAGTTCGGCCAAAGGTTTCAAGTCGATTGAAATTTGATCACCAATAGCACTGATCTCATTGTGTGATCTATGATGATGCAAAACTTGGACTTCTCCTTTGCTAATAATACTTGACAATATTTCAGTCAAGTAGACAACATAAAGGGGGTTAGAATCATTGAGAACTCTAGACAAATCACATCTTGCGTTAATGAGAACCTTCAATTGAATACTGTCTTTTTCCTGTAATGCGTCAAAGGACAATCTGTGAAGGAACCTCACCAAAATTACAAATTCCCTTGCAGGCAAATATGGGGCACATGAAACCAATCCCTTGAACAAATGAGGGGCCATGCTCTTGTTCAATTTGATTGCTTTCTGTGACAAAATAGTAACAGCTAAAGTAGTGACGCTCTCATCTCCACAGGCAGCAACCACCTCACTGATAGCAGTGATCGCATTTTCAGTTACCTTTTTGTATTCTTCTTCATTCATGGAGATCAGATCATTGCTGAAACTCCTTCTTCCTTCTAAATTGTTGGCTCTAATCAGACGATTTTGGCTCGCAGTATCACTGTGCTTCAAATTGAGGCCTCCAGAAACCCCACTTCTCAACCCCGTATTTTTTCTGCTACGGGATTGCAACTTCAATTCATTCTCGCCAACGAAGAGTAGATTCGACAATGCGTAGATGGTTGTCACAACAGTGTCCTGGGGAAGAACCTTACTGACAAGCCCAACACTTTTCGAGATACCTTGGCATTGCGAAGAACTTAATTGAGGGTTCGCTACAAGTGAGGTGAATGTTCTTGTTAGCAACGAACCATCTGTTTGATCCTTGAATACGAGCAAGGCACCGAATTTCAAAATACTCGAGCCAAGGTTATCATCTAACAATGCCTCGTGGATTCCCAACGAGCTTTGGAACACTCTATTCGCCAATATTCCGTCCATTGTCTCGGCAAAGACGCCGCACAGGAAAACCAGTAAGAATTCACTCTTAGCCTTATAACCAAGTCTCAATCGATCAATCGTGGAGTAGACGATGTATGTTTCACCACGGTCTAAGAGGTCTAACTTGTTGAGAGCATTTTCGGCCAATGCCTGAATAATTTCTTTTGTGTTCGGAGACAAATTCATATTGGAAAGAGCAACCAGAATAGCGTCCGACTCATTAGGTTTGTCTTCTGAATCGAGATCACTGTTGCTGCTCTCACTACTGCTTTTCAATGAAGCTTCCTGTTCTTTTTCGGACTCCTTACCGACCAAGAAATCCAACAATGACTTCGACGGGTTTCCCAAAATGGAGTCCGCAATATGACACATGATTTCGCCCAAATTTTCAATGAGCAAGATCGGCGAGAAGGCTAACACAACTGGGTGATCCCAATACTGACTGTACTCCGGTAAGGCAAATAACTTGTTTGAATAAGCTTCCACCCCCGACAAAAATTCTTCATTCGAAACGCAGGCATCTAACAAATAAAACACTTTGAAACCGTCAGGCGAGGCTGTAAGAAATCTGGCGTTCGAGATCACTGTACGCAAAAACCCAAGTAAGGTCAAGTAGCTTGGAGCTTCAAATCCAGTTAAACCAAAGAATGATTCAATGAATCGAGTGAAAGATTCTACCACCACTGGCATATCCAATTCGTTCAGTTTGAAAGCCAAGTTGATCAACGCGGTGGAAAGCCTTTGGGACAAAACAAACCAAGGCGGGTTTTGGGCAAGTGAGGTGTGAACCTGGGAAGAGAACTTTTGTTCCGGCAATTCGAGTAAGTACACTGTAAATTTCTCGATCAATTGCGTAGTTTCCTTGGAGGAATACACATCTGCAGAAGTTGCGTCACACAATGCCAGCAAGATCTCGAATTCATTTAGGGACATCGCTACCAGAGACATCTTCGGACCCTTAGGTCTGCCATTCAAAACTTCGGATACATCTTTTCTCGAATCAAAGGAAAGTTCCGGGGATACATTCTTCTCGAGTGAAAGTTTGGCCAACTTTCGGTATGCTTCCGCACGAATGGTGCCACGCTTGATTCCAAAGTACTCCATTTAAAAACCAGGCGAAGCAAAATACAAGAAGAAAGAAAGTATGCAAAGTAAACGAAGGAGGACGGAAGTACCAGACGGAAGCGGGTGGAGAAGCAGCGGATACTTGTTTAGGCAGTGGAAAGATTTATGCCGAACTCCAATTGCGTACAACAACAACCAGTGTGCACATGAGATTCGGGCTTTGAACCGATTAGGGCCCCCACCAACTTGCACAGAAAAACACCGTGGTTCGGTTGGAGGAAAATAACGAAAAAGAAAAATAAAAGTGTGGATGGGTCCGTTCATTAAGTAATCCAATATCTAATATACAGAGATGCCAAGGGCAGTTTCAGTCCCTATGCTGTTAACAGTGCCATGTCAAGCGGTAACAATTAAGAGTAGGTCTCAATCAAGGTGTCTCTCAAGTTACCGGTGATAGCGTCAGGTTGCGCTTCTTGCAATCTGAAAATGGACTCAACGACAGACAATTCTGGCGCAGTGGTGTCCAAACCGGTGACAGCGCACCAATCGTTGACAACCATACCAGCACCAACGACAGAGGAACCTCTGTTCACGGTACCAGCAACCAAAGGCACTTGCAAAAGCGAAGACAACTCCTCTTGGTCCTGGATGGAAGTTTGAGGGTGCACCACACCACCTTGGTTAGACAAGGAACAGTAGGAGCCTACCAACACATTACCAGCAATCGTTTGACGGAACACTTCCACACCCAAAACATCGGCGATCAACTCTTCGGTTTCTCTTTCGATGTCGGGGTGGACCAAAGCAACGTAGTCGTTGCAGCAGATGACATTACCCAAAGCAGACAATCTCTCCTCAACTCTTTGGATCTTGACTGTGTCAGGCAAAGAGTTTCTCAAGTGCATTAGTTCTTGGTCAGAGGTCTGCGTAGGAACCAACAAACCTCTTCTGTTACCAGCGGTCATTCTGCCCACAATACGGGTACCAGCAATGGTGGTACGCACAATAGGAATCACATCACCAAGCTCAGCTTCAAAAGCGGAGTAGAAGTTCTCGGAACCTCCAACTGCAACAAGACAGTAGGAGTTGGTCAACTTAGAGAAGACTCCGACTTCGTTCGAGTTTTCAAATTGAGTTCTGGTCGCCATGGCTTAAAGATTCTCAGTAGTGTCAATGCAGTTTTTGTTCTGTAATTTTTCAAGGCAGATGAGTAGGGCGTGCGCACACCAACTTGCCACTGTTCCTGCGCCTTACATCACCACTCAGTTATGAGCTTGCAAGGGTAATTTATTACATTGCCGCCTTGTCAATTTCTTTGCCGTTCCGTTATTGGAGTTTGAAATCAAGAAATTTTTCATTGGGTTGCTTGTTTCCTGTTGTTGCCTTTATTGTTTTTGTGTTTTTTTTCTTTTCGTCTTCGCATCCATTAATTGCATACATCCGGGTTATGGGCACAATCTACCACTATCGTTCGTTTGTTCGATCATGTATTGGCGCAAAATTGTGATTTTAACTACTAGCCTACAGTTGCAGAATTATTTCACTTATCGTTCATTAATTAGTTATTTTAAATTTATACAAGAATTAAGTTAGTCAAGATCAGCCGATAAGTCGTCGTCATCGCTGTCTTGCCAATCAGCGTCAACCATGTCCTCATCTTCTGCTTCATGGTTAGGCAAAACTTCCAAGCCATTGTCGGTGCATACAACCCGTGCTGCCTCCTTGTCTCTGACTTCTCCCTTCAATAACATGATAGCCAACTTGTTCAAGATCTCTCTTTGAATAAGACGATTCAATGGTCTTGCACCCATATCGGAAGAGTAGCCGTTGGTACACAAGTATTCCAAAGCTGAATCGTCCACTTCCAAGCTGATAGACTTCCCATTGGCAGCAAATCTCTTCTGGATCTCAGCAATTCTGATCCGTACAATCTTAGCGATTGCTTTTCTCGACAACCGGTTGAAAACAACCATCGATGAAATACGGTTAAGGAACTCAGGTCTAAAGTGATGTCTCACCGCTCCCATAACCAATTCCTTGGTCTCCGCGTCGACCTTAGATCCCTTGGATGCATTGACATACTCTGCACCCAAGTTGGAGGTCATGATGATTATACAGTTGGAGCAGTTGATCACCTTACCTTGCGACGAGGTGACTCTACCGTCATCCAAAATCTGCAACAAAACCGTCAAGACCTCTGGGGCCGCCTTCTCCACCTCATCAAACAAGATCACAGAGTAAGGTCTTCTTAAGACTGCCTCTGTAAGGATACCACCCTCCTCGTAACCAACGTAACCAGGTGCGGCACCCAACAATTTGGACGCAGACCACTTGTCACCCAACTCAGAACAGTCGATTCTGATCATTGCGCGCTCGTCAGCGAAAAGGAATCCCGCTACTTTCTTGGCCAACTCAGTCTTACCGGATCCCGACAAACCAAGGAACAAGAAAGAAGCCGGTTGGTTTGGATTAGCCAATCCTGATCTGGTCAATCTAACTGCGTTGGCAACAGCCTTGACAGCTTCGGACTGACCGACAACTTCCGATGCCAAGACCTTCTCCATATTAATCAACTTAGAGTTTTCAGCCTGGGTCAATTTCGTAACAGGAATACCAGTCAATCTCGCGGCAGTTTCAGCAACAGCGTCGGCACCCACCACATTGTTTAACATTGACTGGGATGCGTCTTCCTCAGCAACCTTGATCTCCATCTCCGCAATCTGCTTCTTGACATCTGGAATGGCAAAGTATCTCAAGTCAGCCGCAGAAGCATTATCTCTTCTTCTTTCAGCATCATGAGCCTTCACCTCCAACTCGTCTAACTTTCTCTTGAGGGTAATCAATTCATCATGACCAGCACGTTCCTGTTGGAAGCGCTCTCTCAATGGAATTAAAAGTTCCTCCAAATCAGCTTGTTTTCTTCTAGCCTGTTCAAGACGCTCAACAGACGCGGAGTCCGCATCCTTATCTCTCTCCAAGGCATTGATCTCAACTTCAAGCAAATGTAATTGTCTTTCGAGGTTGTCCAATTCCTCAGGCTTAGAATCTCTTTGGACTGCAACAGTAGCGGCGGTCTCATCGATCAAGTCAACAGCAGAATCGGGCAAGCTTCTGTAGGTCAAGTACCGGGATGCTAATTGAGCAGCAGATACTAATGCAGAGTCCAAAATACGGACACCGTGGTGGATCTCGTACCTTGGTTGTAATCCTCTCAAGATTGCAACTGTTTCTGGAATGGTGGTCGCAGGAACGTCAATCTTCTGGAATCTTCTTTCGAAAGCACCATCCTTGGAGATGAACTTACGGTATTCGGCGAAGGTGGTGGCACCGATACAGTGCAAGGCACCTCTAGCCAACATAGGCTTCAACAAGTTGGCGGCATCCGACTTACCGTCACCCATCAACATGTGGATTTCATCGATGAAGAGAATAATCATTTCCTTAGACTTCTCGATATCATTTAAGACGCCCTTAATTCTCTCCTCGAATTCACCTTTGTATTTGGCACCGGCAGTCAAAGCACCCAAGTCCAACGCAAATAATCTGGAATTGGACAAAATGCCTGGAACATCGCCGTCAATGATTCTTTGGGCAACACCTTCAACAATCGAGGTTTTACCGACACCAGCTTCACCAATTAAAACCGAGTTCGACTTGGTTCTTCTGGCGAGTACTCTGATGACTCTTCTGATTTCCTCCTCTCTGCCAATAACAGGATCAATCTTACCCTCTCTGGCCTTTTCGGTCAAGTCCTCGCAGTATTTTTCTAGAAACTCGTAGGTGGACGAAGCATCTGCCTTCCTCGAGTCAATTTTTTGGTTTCCTCTCAACTCCACTGCGAGAGTTTTGATCGTCTGCACATTCACCTGTGCCTCTTTGAAGATGTCTTTGATAGAAGTGTCGTCCAAAAGTGCTAATAATATGTGATCTTGGGCGACATAACTGTCCTTCTGCTGGGCCTTGATTTTCGTGGCACCAGTAAGTAACTGTCCAGCAGCATAACTGAGTCTCACTTCATCTGGAGCAGGGGTTTGGGAAGGTAACTTCACCAAATGACGGTTAACAATTCTTTCAAAATCGGCCCACTCATAACGGCCCTTTTGAATTAATGTCTTTAAGTATTGGGTGGAGTTCTCATCGTCAGTGGGAACCATCGCAGCCAAAAAGTGCAATGGCACAACCTGGGAGTGAGAACCCTCTTTAGCCAATTCAGTGGCTCTTTGAATTATTTGCAAAGCATTGTCTGTGAATTGAGTTTCATCCATTGTGTAATTATTCGTTGGTTATTAATACAAGAGTGGTGAGACTTGGATGGTTGGTCCTTATATAGATCAAGGCCGGTGCAGTAGCAATCGGCCTGGTGGGTGCTAGAACCTTCTAGAATATGCAGGTCGTGCTCTCCCATATGGCCCTATTTTCTCCGACCTTCCCGAACAAGGCAGAAGCAACCTACCGGTTGAACATTGTAAAGGTTGCTGTTCATTCTATAATTGGCATTACCGGACCATTTCAGGGGTATTTCTGTGGTAGTATTGTCGTATCTAAGGTATAACTGCAGTACCTTCTGGCTCAGTGCTACCATCGGTACACCAACCGGCCTAGTAGAACATAGTCTAGGAGGCATCTGTCGGATGGACAATTGTTCTTAAATTAATGTGCCGTTTAGATCCAAAATACGGAATCGTCGGAAAGCAGTCTTTATTAAACAGATACGACCCTGTTCTGTGCACCAAACTATCCGGTAACGGATGGCTGTGTAAATGTTCATGCGGGATGTGACATTATGCAGACACGATCTAAGGCAGGAATCAACCGACAGCCGTTCCTTAACACCGTCGCGACAAGAGCCATTCTCAAGATACCTCAACACATTAGAACGCCTTTATGGCCAAGTTGGTAAGGCACCTCACTAGTAATGAGGAGATCGTCAGTTCGAATCTGGCTGAAGGCATTATTTTTTTTCTCGCGGACAATGGACAGACTCCCGGTCATTGATTTATCATTTATATAAACTGTAAGATTTTATCTATATTCACCTCCACTGTTGTTGTGGGTTTCCGAACGATGGTTGCTGCGGTTGGAAGAATCCCGTTTGTTGTTGTACCGTGGGTTGCTGCGGTTGGAAGAATCCCGTTTGTTGTTGTACCGTGGGTTGCATGTATACTTGTTGTTGTTGTTGTTGTTGTTGTTGTTGTTGTTGTTGTTGTTGTTGTTGTTGCTGCTGCTGCTGCTGCTGCTGTTGCATTGGATATCCCTGGGCATAGGCCGCGCCTGGGGCACCAAAGGCTCCCTGGGCATATGTGGGCTGCATCTGTATCTGGGGCTGCTGTGGTTGTATGTAAGATTGCTGGCCCGGCTGTGCGGCCGGGAGTTGCCCGGTAGCGGTGGGCCCGTTGGTGGGTTGGTTGTAGAGCGACAAGATGTTTTGCTTAGTAGCCTGTTGCGCAAGTTGCTGTGGTGCAGCACTCTGCTGCATCAAGAGCTGCTGGTGCTGTGGGTTATTTGTGTCCAAGTACTGTTGCCCGTTCGAATCCACGTACGAGATCTGACCTGTCACCGGGTCGGTGTACTGGAAGATTTGCGGCTGGCCTGGCTGTGGAACAGCTTGCGGCTGCAGCGCGGAGTTGGTGTCGGACCACCAGTCGGCAGACGACCCGGCCGAGGTTTGGGCGGTGGGCCCCACGCTGGATGTCTGGAACGACGACTGGGTCGATGCCGTGGCCGGTCTGCGGGGCAACTCGGGAGGAAGCTCGGACAGCAGTGGGTTTGTCTTGGCATCGTGCTCCAAGATGTCCAACGCGAAATCGATGTTGCCGTCACTCAAGATCAAACTCTCCAACACCGCGTCGCGGTCGGAGTAGCCGAACCCCACCAACTTGCCCACCTGCAGCCGATACTGCGTCTGTTCAAACGTGGTGAGCCTTCTGTGGGACAAAACCGGCACCGACCGCGAGCCGGTCCGCGACCTATTCCCGGAGAAGGTAGACCCCAGCCGCGACGCGCGGGGTCTTGGGGTCAGGGCCCCGCTCTGATCGGAGTATCGGCTGCCGCGGTCGTCTACGTCGTCGTAATCGCCCAGGTCATCGCGGAACCGACCCTCGATGTACTTGTCCCGGAAGTACCGCGCCACCGGCTCGTCGTCGTCGTCAGAGTGGGGGAACGGCACTTGCTTCGGATTCCATCTGCGCTTGGCCTTGCGGTTACCGATACGGCGCAACGAGTCGATCTGGTCCGCGCTCCAGTTTTCAAGCGTCAATGACTTGACCTGAGAAATGGGGCCACCTCTAGGCCCGCCGCTGGAAAGCACTTTCTTGTGCACATTGGCACACCGGCCACACAACAAGATACCCAAGTTCCACGACGCCCATGTGGGGTAATCGGAGCCACATTCGCCGCACTTGTTGATGTTGTTTTTGTTGTTGACGATCTCAATGAGACTTTTCTCCGCCTGCTTGCTGTGTTTTCTGAACATGGTGCTGGCCTGAGGTTGTACCGGGGAGAGGCGGAAATGTCGGTGGTACGAGTGTGCAGGGCAGAATCTACTTTCCACCGGGCGGGGCGGGGTGGCTTATCCATACTATTTTTGTCTGGTGTGTATAATTTTGGCTTTTTTAGTGGGGGTGGTCTTTTAATATTTGTCATTGTGGTCCCTTGGACTTGTATTGGGCCGTAATACTCTTCAGTCTGCTTCTGGGTGTTGCACTGGGTGGTTGTGGCGCGGTTTGCATTTTACAGACATACTGCAAGCATTCTCCCAAAACGCTACAATTATTGTGTTGCGTAGAATAAAAGCAGACATCAACGCCGACACAGGGAATGTGTAAACCTCCAACATTCTACTCTTTGGTACCATGAGCCGCCATTTCGAATGTCTGCACACGTGCTGGTCTCTAGTCGGAATACGCCTTTTCCAACAACTGTGTTCTCGTTCCTATATCCTGTGGCAGAGCCACAATAAATAAATGCCATTGTCACCACAGATTGCAGGTTCTCACCTCATAATCTGTACTCCTCTTGCCCGACCGTTGTACTAGTCTATGAGATTTATATCAATCGACTGGCCCGCAATATTTCGCACCCGAAGACACTCAATGTCCACAGTGATGTTGTTTAGAGCGTCCGAAACATCGCACAGTTGGATCACTTCTCTTAACTCGTGAAACTCCTTCAGTTTCAACCTCCGGTCAAAAAATTGAATTTCTCCTATCAATATAGTCACATGGTATTTGATCACAGGTAGACCGTCATCCAATTTCTTCAACGGATTGGTCACCATGGTCTTCCAGTCATACTTGCAGTCAAGGACACTAACCTGATCTTCCACCAAACGGGTCACCTGTCGCAAGAACTTGTACTCCGGCAGCATCTCTTTGCCCTCAGCCTTGTCGTAAATATCAAGTGCAACAAAAACCGTCCCCGACTTAGAAGACATGTAGCACCTCAAGACCGGGTTTGTTCTTAAAGAAATGAGCTTTTTAACTTTTGTCAGCAGGAGCATCTTATCGATCGTACTAGACTCTTGTTCCTTAACAAGTCCATCAGGGAGCGACAAGATCTTCACTGCTCTTTTCATGTTGGCCTTTAGTTGAGTGAACCGATGCTTTTCGCCAAAAAAGTTGGGAAACAAACTGACATGGAGTGAGTTCACCGCACCAACATTAGTGTAGCCATACCTACCGAATAACACGGGCTTATTGGCACCAGTGAAGTGCCAGTCGTATCTTGGTTTCAACTCCGGAAACTTGTCAGAAATAGCATTGACCGCTCTCTGAGTTGAGCTCTGAAGCCGATTGATCAGTCCTAACTGGGGCTTCCATGGGAGTAGAACAAATCCTGATAGTAGGTTCTTCTTATTCATATTATAATTATCCAGGTATGGAATGAGACTTTCAACCTGATCTAGGGCAGCAGCTCTTGATTGGGAGAGTAGCAATTTTTCAGAAGTGTGGGGTGATTGTTGTTCTTTAAGCTCGTTAAACTCGGCAACCGATGGTATCTCGTTTCCTCCCAAAGATTCGTCTGATGAGCTGTAATCCGCCAAAGAGTCCATATCGTTAAAATTGTGGAGTGCGATTGAGAGAATGCTACGATGCACGGGTTTGTTAACATACAATTGGAAAACTCAGGTAAACACTCCTTTTCATAAGGATAGCCATCTGAGATATGGGCCTTTTTCGTTTGGGAATTGAGTCCCATCTTTCATCTTCTTACCCTATTGTTCTCCCTTGAGCGGCGTCCAACGAGTACCGCTGTTTACCGAACTAAATGAGGGCACAAGAGTGAGAAGTTTAAAGCATTATTTTAGTAGGCAAATCATTACCACACCGTGGAACGCTTCACCAAAATGTAACGCATGTCAATTCAAGTCAAGTCAAGTCAAATCAAATCAAGTCAGAAGACAAAAAAAATTAAGAAAAGAAATTGAGCCGAGCCCAAAAGCCGTCCATATTGTGCCCCGCCTGGCCGACCAGAACAGGTCGCGATGCATCGCGACAAAAACGCTTAGAATAGGGCCGATTCCGGCGAGAAGATTCCCGAATGCCGCAATGTGAACGGCGACACGAATTGCTTAAACTGCCGTAGAGACGCCCCACACTTCCAGATCTACTAAAATCAAGTGATTTTCCGCAAACAAATGAAATAAACGCGATCTTTTCACAAATTAAACGTAACAGATAGAAATAATGTGACGCTGTCATCCAACTGTGTGTGCTCTGTTGGTGAAATTTCCTGTACAAACTTGCGTACCCCACGCTGTGACTCTTCAGCCGAGCAAATTCCTGGATGCGGTCTTTTTTCAGCCTCTTAGGTTAGCTTTTCAACAGTTTACTTTCACCCATGCACGAGTTAAAGGACGTGTTATCGTCTCATATAGGCGACAGTATGTCTGTTCGCTCGACAAAAGAGGAAGCGGAATTTCGAGAAATTCCTGCTCCAAACGAAATCTACAACTTGAATATTGTTCTTGTCGCTATTACCGCGGCCTCAGCAGCGATCATCATCGGTTATGATTCTGGTTTCATCGGCGGAACCGTTTCCCTAGCATCGTTCCAACAGGAGTTTGGCTTCGAAGAAATGTCTGCTTCTGCTCAAGCCAACGTTGAAGCCAACGTCGTGTCCGTGTTCCAGGCCGGCGCATACTTTGGATGCTTGTTTTTCTACCCCATCGGAGAAATTTTGGGAAGAAAGATTGGGTTGATTTTATCAGGATTCTTTTTAACATTCGGCGCTGCAATTTCTTTAATTTCCAACGAACACAGAGGACTTGGAGCAATTTATGCCGGTAGAGTATTAACCGGTTTTGGTATTGGTGGTTGCTCGGGCTTGGCTACTATCTATGTTTCTGAAATCTCTCCCCCAACCATCAGAGGAAAATTGATTGGTTGCTGGGAAATTTCATGGCAAGTGGGTGGCATTGTTGGTTACTGGATTAATTATGGAGTATCCAACCACATTCCATCCGGCAGAAAGCAATGGCTCATACCATTTGCGATCCAGTTGATCCCTTCAGCCATCTTTTGGGCCCTCTGTTTCAAAATCCCAGAGTCCCCTCGTTTCCTTTTAGCTAAGGGGAAGTTCGACAAAGCCAGAAAAAATTTGGCATACTTGAGAAACTTGCCAGAAGACCACCCGTACTCGGTGCATGAAATCGAACTAATGAGTAAATCGATCGAAGAGAACTTTGCTGAGACTGGAAGAGGATTATTGGGTCCGTTGAAGGCGCTCTTTCTCACCAAAAAATTGGCATACAGACTCTTGCTCTCCGTATCTTTGTTCATGATGCAAAATGGCTTCGGTATCAACGCGGTCACATACTATTCTCCAACTATTTTCAAATCGCTCGGTGTGTCCGGGTCAGAATCGTCCTTACTATCCACCGGTATCTTCGGTGTGTTGAAAGGATTTGCTGCCGTGATTTGGGTTTTTTTACTTGTCGATAGATTTGGACGCCGAGTCTGTCTTTGTTTTGTGGCGTTGCCATGTACCTTCTGTATGTGGTACATTGGTGCATATGTAAAGATTGCTAACCCTGGAGCACGTATTGCCGCGGGTGACACTTCATCTACCCCGGGAGGAACTGCCGCCAAAGCCATGCTCTACATCTGGACCATATTTTTCGGCGCAACATGGAATGGAACACCGTGGGTAATTGGTGCCGAACTTTTCCCCCAATCAGTCAGAGCGGTCGCGCAAGCAATCAATGCATCCTCCAATTGGTTCTGGGCATTTATCATCGGACACTTCACAGGTAAAGCTTTGGAAAACATTGGCTACGGATACTATTTTATCTTTGCTGCATGCTCGGCGGTGTTCCCTGTGGTTGTGTTCTGCTTGTACCCCGAGACCAAGAGCGTACCGTTAGAAGCAATGGACTATCTCTTTGAGGTCCCTGCGTGGAGAGCGCACTCATATGCGTTGAAAAAGTACGAAATGCAAATCCTTGATTTAAAACAAGAAAAGGGCAACGAGGAAGAAAACATTCTGGTTGATTCAGATGACCAAAAACGGAGTGCCTGAGGCAGGCCCATCCTAAACTAAAATACAAAATGCATGAACTATTGGTAGATTTCCTTCTTTTGAAGTGTAGGTGCGGCACACGGAATGTCCCGTTGCCGATATTAGGCTGCGAGTTAGCCCACGTAAAATAAAACCAGTTTAAAATGACACCACTTCTGAGCACAGAAAGTGCTATTGTTGGGCAGTGGCGTGCCCCTTAGGGCATGTGCTTAAAGATGGAATCGATACAGGTGCAGGTATATACCTGTTTTCACAAGCAGCTCCAACTGCGAAATGTGGGGTTAGACGATATAAAGCGGGACGGTTGCCGACTTCGACTTTATGACGCCAACATCTGTTGCAAATAATAGTTGAGCTATGTATCATTATTCCGACCATCTCCAGGATAAGCATTTTGATGAGTTTATCGCCATCTGTGATGGTGTTATCACCCCAGTCCAACCGGAAGCCCTCAGACCCTATGTGACGGAAGATTTTGCCAAATCAAAGCTTGACGAGTACGTGAAGAATGTTACCAAGCCGTCTGAAACCCCCGGATTCAGAGAAGGGTTGATGCTTGCTGTAAACTCCAATACCACCAGCTCAATTCGTCTCTTTTGGTTTTTGACTACAGCTTTGGGTTCCAGAGTATTATCGCCAATCCTCACCGGAACGACTAAACTCGTCCGAGAGATGAATGACAAAGAAAAACAAGAACTTCTCTTATCGTGGCGGAACTCTCCATTTGAACTGAAGAATCGTCTCTTTTCCCTTGTCGTGGCCCTCACTGTTGCTACTTTTCTGAAAATCATGCCCGAACTACATGCCGAGGCTATGGGATATACCAAGAACGAAACCAGAGAGACCTTACATGAAGATTATATTCCTGACGACTTTGAGTATACAATGATGGACCCACCCGTGGATGATGATGTTGAATTATATCTTCCTCTGTTCGACGCTTTAATCATTGGATCGGGATCTGGTGCTGGTGTTGTGGCACATACTTTGGCCAATGCGAACATGAAATGCCTCGTGCTTGAAAAAGGAAAATACTACAAGAATCAAGAGTTTAATTTTGATGATCAATCTGGGTTTGCAGAACTATATGATGGAAAGGGACTCTTGTCGACAACAAACTCACAGTCATTTATACTTGCTGGATCGACTTTTGGAGGAGGCTCGACTGTGAATTGGTCCGCGTGTATCAAAACTCCATTCAAAGTACGCAAGGAATGGTATGATAATCATGGCATTGAGTGGGCTGCAAACGAATCATATGATGCTGACATGGACTATGTTTTGAAGCAAATGGGAGCTTCCACAGAATGCGTCACCCATTCCCATTCTAACAATGTGATATTGGAGGGAGCTGCAAAGCTAGGATACAGTGCCAAGCCAATTGATCAAAATAATGGCCCACATAAAAACCATTCCTGTGGAATGTGTCACTTGGGATGTAAGTGGGGCATAAAACAAGGGGCGGCCAACAACTGGTTCCGAGATGCGGCTAGAAATGGAAGTAAATTTTTGGACCAAGTGTCGGTCCAAAAGATCATCCGGAGTCCAAAAGGACGTGCTATAGGAGTCGAGTGTGCCAACGAAAGAAATGGAAAGAGATTCGTCATCATGGGCCCAAAGAAGTACATTGTCGCGTGTGGATCGCTCCAAACACCTGTTCTTCTCAAAAAATCAGGTTTCCGTAATCTGAACATTGGCAAGCACTTGAAATTGCATCCGATAACAACGGTCTTCGGTGTTTGGGACAAGGACACCAATCCAAGCCTCAATTCAATTATGACTGCGGTTTGCACCGAGGCTGATGACTTGGACGGACAAGCGCATGGAGCTAAGATAGAGACAGTGTTGCACAGTCCCACAATCGAGGCAGCATTCCTTCCATGGTCTTCGTCTCAAGAGATCCGACAAGATATGTTGAAGTATCAAGGGCTAGGTGCATTCCTCGTATTGACGAGAGATACACTGTCTGGTAAAGTGAGTTATGATCACAAGAAGCACGATACATTGGTTGTGGATTACAGAATTAACAAGTTTGACCGCCGCTCTATGCAGCAAGCCATCTTGATTGCTTCAGACATCATTTACATTGAAGGAGCGAAAGAAATAATACATCCTTACTGGAAGGTTCCCAGATTTACCAGCAATAAACCAAAGGAAGCACGGTCCATTAGCGATCAAGATTACCAGGAGTGGAGAAGTCGGTGTGCTCTGATTTCTCTTTCTTCTTTTGGCCCAACCTATGGATCAGCTCATCAAATGAGCACTTGTCGCATGAGCGGAAAGGGACCAAATGACGGAGCGTGTGACATCAAGGGCCGTCTATTCGAGTGTGATAATGTGTATGTGGCTGATGCTAGCACTATGCCCACTGCCTCCGGAGCTAATCCCATGATAACCACGATGGCAATAGCCAGACACACCGCGTTGGGAATTGTTGATGACCTGCGCCCAAAAGCACGATTATAGTTCAGGTTCTCGTGTACAGAATTGCTAACCAAAGCCTCATTTAATTAGTCAAACATTCACGTCATATTTCACCGTCTCGCATGACAAGTAGTAGCGAAGATTCTTCACATCTGAGTCCTCGGCATTCACGTAGCCAGCGAAACCGATCGGGCCTTTGTCGCATTCACCGCATACTAGTAATCGTTCAACCTTCGAAAGTTGGCCCACACTCTCACTTTCTTTGAGATCCGAAGCAATCCGAGATACTCCCACATTATCAAATTCCCACACGTCATTAATTGCAAGGAAAGACTTACCTTCAGCGGCCATTGAGGGGGCGTTCTCCAATTGGATCAAAGTTGAGGTCAATTTGGGGCTAAGACCAATAATGCGGGTATTGCACGACTCAAACGGGCACCTAACGATGCCTACAGGCCATTTGCCATTCAATTCCGTAAACAGTTGAAGGGGCATTTTCTTTTTCGTGGTAGAGTGGATGCTGGAAGTAGAAAGACAAATATATTGGTGTTACAAATCGGCGCGATATTATGTATACATTGTGTTAGTGCGCACAGCTTGGGGTGCCTGTACCTCACAACTTGCCTCTTTCTTCGGAAATCTCCCCCATGGCCACTTCGCTTAGTGGCTTGTAGATTTGGGCATACTGAGATGCAGCGGCTGAACTGGCCACTCCTTTTGATGCTCTCATCGCGACACCCTGGGAAATGACACACAATCTTAGTAATCCAAAGACAACGCCCGTTCTCCAAGTGTCGAGAGCATTGTTCTTTGCATCGCCTCTCTTCCAAGCATACCCTAACTTTTTTTCGTAAAGATGTAATAAATTATGGAGCTCCTTGATCGAGCTGGCACTTTCCCGCCCGATTTCAGATGTTTCAGGGTGCCAGAATGCGAGGTTCATCATATTTGGTAGAGCATATGGCTGGAGAAAGTTCGCAAGGTCGAACAATGGGTGTCCGAAGGTGCAAAGCTCCCAGTCCAATACAGCAATCACTCTTGGCTTTGTGGGATGGAACATAAAGTTATCAATTTTGCAGTCGCCATGAATAAGCGTCAATTTGTCTGGGTCTGCTGGAGCATGGTCTAAAGTCCATTGTGATAAGGTTCCAAAATGGGGAATTGCATCAACGGTATTGGTTTGCAAGTCGGCAACCCGAGAGAGGGTTTTGATTTGCCTTTGAAAATACGTGGATTGATTTACTTGAGCTAGCAAAACACTCTTTTGAAATTGAGGAAAGTGTTGAGCCGGTAAGTGGTCAATTAATTTCCACGAATCCAAACTATGAATGGCGCTGATGGTGGTCATAATCGAATCCCAAAGTTGAGCGCGTACCTCAGGCGGTACTCCACCCATCTCTGGATTTTTGATTGCTCGACCATCGACAAATTCCATCACATAAAACACAGCTCCCAAAATAGACTCATCCTCACAGAGAAAGTAAACCTGGGGGACGGGAACATTCTTTGCATCTGGCGATGTTGCGTTACACTTGGCAATGGCATTCAATATGTAAAACTCTCTCTCAATTGCATGTGCAGACTTCAGGACTAACTTTGAATTAGCGGTCGGTTTTCTTCTGAGAACTAAGTGCCGGTTGTTAGAATCTTTGAGTAGGTATGTGGGGTTAGATTGGCCATACAGAAACTGCTTCACTTCAAAAGGGCCAGCAGTAGTTGGAAGTGGTGCCCCTCGAGTGACATTTGAAGGAATGTTTGAAAAAAACTTATTAACGTTCTCCACACCTAGTGGATTTCTAATTTCCGTCACTTGGACCATCGTGTACTACAGAAGAACTTATCCATGCGATAAACCACGCATTATATGTATTTCCTGAGATCCTTGTGTGGATCACCATGCAGTGTACCCCACAATTCGCGAACTCGACCCTCGGCACCGGGGAGAAAAAAAGGAGCCGAGAAACAAGTTCGGCAAGGCTGTCAACCGGTAACAACTAATAGAGATACTTCCTTCGCTGAGAGGATTTATTCGCACTGTGCTTACTTCACGTTTAAGGAATAGTAGTTGTAGATCCCCCTCTGACTGAATTCTACCGGCCACACTGGCTCAGCAAAACGGCCTTCAATATAGGCCTTTTTCTTTGCTGTTTTGAGATTATAGTATCCAACAGAGCAGTTGATTTTTCGGGAAGCGTACTTCAAGAATGCTGGTTTGGTTACTTTGGCTTCAATTTTTGCTCCGGTCTCCAAATCATAGTAGACCAAATTGGATGCGTTTGTCGTACTCGATTTATTGCCCGCAATTATAGAGTCGTACGATGGATCCGATGAATCGATTTTGTAAATCCAGCACCTCCGGCCTTCATTGTCATAAAATTTCCACGCCTGGGGGAGGTGGGAAGCGCCACCGACAGAGAAATCTGTCTGGACTGGATCCACCCGAACGCAATCTCCACCAGTGAGGTCATAGAGCACTTTGTAGTCGAATTCAACCGCTTTAAGATTTGTCTCGAACGTCGATTTCAAGAAAAGCGAAATATTTCCTCTGTTCAATGCCTTGCAATCGGTAAGATCGAGGAACTTAATGGATGTGTTGTCGTTCATCAAATACGTCAAATCTTCGAGATCAACATGAGAATGAGGGATTGCCAAACTTTCCAAGCGCGGGAACCTATTCTTGATCAAGTTAAGGATGGGCTTATTGACCGGCATGCCACCTAGATTGAGGTACCGCAAGTCAGGAGCGTTGAGCGATTTCAACGTAAACATGAGATATTGGTCGTTTAAAGGCGAAACAACATTGGAATCTGTCTGCAAGTTGAGCCACTGCAATGATCCTTGAGCGACTGCGGGATGCCGGGTCAAGAATTGGATCAAATCCTTGGTCGTCAACTTCGAGCAACGGGCCAACGACAAGTGGGTGAGTCTGCACGAGTGGGGGAGATGCGACACGAGAATGGAAGATGTGATGGAGGTATGCGTGACGTCAAGCCGGCGGAGGTGGACCAAGTGGGGGAAAACCTTCTCAAACACGGTAGGGGCCAAGTTTGAACAGTCATGGAACGATATCTTCAAGAGGTGGGACAAGTCATGTTCCAGCATGTCGGAAGAGTCGGTCATGGCGTCGGAGTCTGGTCCGCTTAACCCTTCGATCACGAGCAGGTTGAATGCAGCGGCAAACAGGCGCAGGGACGCTCCGCAGAAATCAAGGGCCTGAAGCTTGGGCATGTGGTTGAAGAGGAGCAGGAGCACATTGACGTCCATGTCATCCTGGATATTTTCCGACGCCAAAAACTCAACCAAGTTGGGACACAAGTGCAATGCAGTCAGAATGGTTTCTGCGGTGAGCATCTGGATCTCCTGATTCATGCGGCCGGTCCGGCCCAAGCCGATGGAGGTGAAGGTCTGAAAGTCCATGAACTGGACGTACTGGCCGAGATCCGGCTGCTTCAATATGTTGCGCAAGAAACGATCGAACGAGTGGGGTCGGTTGAAGATGGCATACTTGTACAAGAACCGCATCGCCAACTGGTTGAAGGTCTTCAGCAATACGGGGATGGTTTTGGAGAACTTTTCCAAGTTTGCGGGGATGGATGAGGTACTCTCATCGTAATAAACGATCTCGATGATCTGGTACAAGATCTCTAACGGCAACAGGAGAAGGGGCGAGAAGTTTGCGCCCGCCGGGGGGCCCACCACCTGGGGGTCAATCAACATGAAGTCCTTGGTCACGGATGAGGCAGAAAACGCGGACGTCGCGGTCTCGTTGGACATTACCGGCAGCAAAAACAACCCGCCCCGGTTTTCCGGCGACTCGGCCACATGGTGGTGCCGGTGCACATCGTAGTCGTGGGTATACTCGTTGTTGAGTACGGTGAAGATGTTGGGCAAGTTGCGGTCGAGGTAGGATTTGCCGGCCGCGTTGGACGACTGCGGCGTCAACAGCAGGTCCGTGGACTGTTTCAGTGCTCGTTGGCCCATATGGTCAGCGGCAGTGTAGGAAAAGGTGGAGGAGGGGTACGCCCGGGACAACATTGGGTATGTACGGGTGCGGGACGCAGAGCTGGCCTAGGGTGGGACGGGATAGAAATGGGGGTTCTGCCCGATAAGTGTAAGTCAGAAAAAAGGCAGAGACAGATGAGCGAAACTACGCGGTTTGGTTGCACCGAATCATTGGGAATCCATTGATGACCGAATGGCATGCCGGTAGTGGCTGTTTTGACGAAACGCCGTTCACGTCCCCGACTCGGAGCACTGCGGGATTGCAGACAGCGCGGCCCGTTGCGTGCGGGCCGCCCGGACCATTCGTGGAGACATAATCTGATGGTGAGGGGCAGTTGGGAGTCGAGGGGGAATTGGGTGCCAGCTCCGTGTGTTTGGTGGAGTGATAATTGGGAAGATGGGACGACGACATTTTGTTGTGGCTGGAGGTTTGTCTGGTGGATGTCACTGGTGCCGAGTGCGCCGCCGGTTTGGAACCCACGGTACGGACTAAACTGCAGACGTGACTAGACAATACGTTGTCTATAGTTGACCTAGTTTTGAATCAAGGGTCTAATCTCTTCCAGAGTTCTACTACAGTTCCACTGGACTTCTACCAGAGTTCCACTAGAATTCTAGAATATCTGCTATATTTCTTCCAGAGCGTCTACTGGAATGTCTTTTATACGGTGCTAGAGTGTAGAGCACGATTAACAATTCTATCATCGAGCTCATTTTTTGTATTTATTGTGCTGCGCGACCAACACTCTAGGGCCTTACTTTATGGCCGTACAACTCTCATAGCTAATCACGACTGCCTACAGACCACAAATATAAGATTCACTGACTATATGCTGGTTGATTTCTTTTCAATACGGAGCACTCCTCAACGTTTGTTAAGTATTACCGTACGCGATTGCGATAGTAATAGCATATTGTGCATTGTCATGTCTGTACACTGCACGGTACACAGTCTGGTTTCCGAGTCTCTACTTGCGCACTATCGCAGTTATTACCCACCACGACCACTACGAGCACTGTGTCATATCGCACGCTTTACTCCTCTTGCCCCTCTACTCCTCCATGCCCCGCCATGACCAATTTTTCTTTCTCGGTATATCTCTCTCTTCTCTGGATTATCTCCACGTACTTGATATAGGCGCCAATTCGTCACGCCAATGGATCCAGACCTCTCTCCCATATGCACACAGCCTCATATGCATCCGGTATCTCCCCATACACACGGTCTCTCCACATAAAACCCCCGTGCTCCTGTAACACATTGCTTACCCCCCCTGTTCCCATGTCAGTATACGATTCTGACGACCAATCAGTGACCGAGTTTGAGCGCCTTGAGTCCACTTTGCCCCCTCCGCTCCGCCGCTCCGCATCCTCGCTTTTGGAAACCCTCACGGGCCATGGTAGCAAGGAACACCTTCCCTCCGGTTTCCTAGACTCTCCACTGTCGAGAATTCCACCAACCGCGCCGCTGAATTCATTGGGTAAATCTACTCACGAAGCACGCCATGCCCACCTCATCCAGAGACTCTCCGCATCGGAAAACGGCAGAGAGGGCTCACCCATTCCGCTTCCCAGACCCAAGTTCAATGAGGAAATCAACAAGCCAGCGATGAACACGAAGCAATCTTCTACTGGGGTATTGTGGGTCACCGAAAGAGCCACTGAGTACGGTTATCTCGGCAATGGTGATGATACCTGGGCCAATTTGGGCCAGGGTGCGCCGGAACACGGGGACACCATCCCCGGGTCGTTCAAACGGCCCACATCTATCCCTATCAACGATATCAGTAAGGAATACGCTCCAACCGCTGGTATCAAAGAATTGCGCGAGGCAGTAGCCAACTACTACAACGAGACATACCGTCAGCAGTGGAGCTCCAAGTACACGTACAAGAACGTGTGTATCGTACCTGGTGGCAGAGCCGGATTGACGCGGATAGCTTCGATTATCAGCGATTGTTACTTGTCGTTTTTCTTGCCCGACTACACCGCATACGCGGAGATGCTCTCTCTTTTCAAGAACTTCTCCCCCATTCCGGTGCCATTGGAGGAAGCTGACAACTACGAGATGCACTTGAATACCATTGAGTTGGAATTGAAGCGTGGTGTGTCAGCATTGCTTACGTCCAACCCCAGAAACCCCACGGGCCACTGTATGACTCGTGGCCAGCTTAAGCGCCTCCACAAGATGTGCAGAGAAAAGGCCCTTTTGATCATGGACGAGTTTTACTCTCACTACTACTATGCTGAAGGCTGCACTGGCTCCTCTATTTCCTCAGCGGAGTTCGTCGAAGACGTCAATAAGGATCCTGTGCTCATTTTAAATGGGCTCACCAAGGCGTTCCGGTTACCAGGATGGAGAATCTGTTGGATTTTGGGGCCAGAGGACTACATCAATGCGTTGAGTTCAGCGGGTTCCTTCTTGGACGGTGGCTCCAACGCTCCATTCCAATATGTGGCAACAAGCTTTTTGGAACCGTTTAAGGTCAAGCAAGAGATGAAGGCACTTCAGTTGCACTTCAAGATGAAGCGAGATTACATCATAGGCCGATTAGGCGCCATGGGCTTTGAGTTCACCGAGAAGAATACCCCCAACTCTACTTTCTACCTTTGGCTCAATCTCTCCCATCTTCCCGGAAAGTTACGCAACTGTCTTGGCTTTTTCCACGAGTGTCTCCATGAAAAGGTGATTGTGGTGCCCGGATTCTTTTTCTTGATAAATCCTCAAAACTTGAGCAGATTAGAAGATGTGATCTGGTATAACTTTGTACGGATCAGTTATGGTCCGGAATTGTCTCAATTGGAGATCGGAATGGACGGTATTGAGCGTATCTTAAGACGGTTCAACTGCTTGCCTGAAGGCTACAATGGATCAAGTGATTAGACCTGCTACCCCAGATTTGGAAACAATAAATTACAATACATTATCATGCACTACAATGCTACGATATACCACAATATACTGGTATCTTCGAAGCACGAGTGTTAAATTTTAAGTACAGTAGGTTCGATGTTCGTAAACAGATAGAAAGAAGATTCCAACGCAAAAACACCAACCCGAAGGCCCCCCCGAAAGCCTCCCTTGGTTATGACCTTCCCTTATCCATTCTCCATCATAGCAAGTGCGCACGGCAATCTCGAGTCATTACACAGGAATCTGGGGTTGCCAACGCACGTGCCGTATGTAGCAGCGTTGCTATAGCAGGACCAGCTCAATTGTCTGATCTAGTGCTTCTCCAACCACTTGGACCTTCTACTTTCCAATCTATTGCGGCGCATCAATTATGGCTCTAGAATCTGGGACTGCATCATTCCAAGATGGTCTGGCTACCATTTCTGGCGATATGTCCTCGGCTATGCCTCTGTTGTATGCCTCAATTGTCTCGATCTTTCTCTATTGGATATGGGCCACACTAGTGGTGGTTAACTATGTGTTCGTGGTGATTCCGAGAAAAATTGTGTTTTTGCTACATATGCGCTTCCTGGTGACACTCTCGCTTCTGCTGATGCTCTTCTACCTCGGGATCACAGCCTCTCTAAGCTACCTTATAGTTCGCCACAAATACCTATCCAGGTATTCTAAGAACTCCCCCGAGAAACCAGAAACAAGCAATAATAATCGCCGGGTAGGTGTTGATCTTGTCAATGGTACCCGGAAAAAAGGTGGTACTGATAAATCTAAGAACTACTTGGATGAGTTTCTTAGCGCCATAAAAGTATTTGGTTACTTGGAAGCACCAGTGTTCCACGAACTTACTAAAAGTATGACAACTCAAAAGCTTTCTTCTGGAGAAATTCTTTATTTGGAAGAGAAACTCGGCTTCCCTATTGTGGTGGAAGGAACGGTACAAGTTTATACCAAGGTGGACTTGGCCACTGCAACCACTGTCGAGTATGATTCAATGTCAGAACAAGACCTGGATGATGTGTTGATCATTGGAGAGTACCGTTACCAGCTTTTAAATGAAGTCAAGAGCGGCTCACCATTGTCCTCATTATTAAGCACCCTAGATTTATTTGGCTCGAGACACTCGTATGCTTCTCCCGTGTATTCACCACCACTTCAGGCGGAAAAAGCCAAATCTAAATCCGAGTTTGTGCTGCAGACCGGCTCTGAAACATCTCCAAACTCAACGAAACCGTTGGAATCAGGACAAGGCTTCCCCTGGAGAGATTCATCCCAACTTCATAATTTCTCCTTTCATGATTCACCTTCGATTAGTGCCCAGTTTCTGCCCCATCCCGATCCATTTATGAAATTACAATTACACAATGACAATCTATTGCCTGGTGTCTCTTCTCCTAATGTTCCTGATATTGTGGTCAGGCCTAAACGAAATCTCAGCCACCCAGAAGAATCAGCAGCTACAATAGCAATCATCCCTCGGCTGGCATTTCAGAGAGTACAATCAAAGTATCCAAAGGCTACTTCCCATATTGTGACCATGGTACTTATGAGATTGTACAAAGTTACAATGAATGCAGTTCATAATTACTTGGGGCTTACAAAAGAAATTTTTGAGTCTGAAGTAAGCTTAAATTCAATAGCAGACCAATGCAACCTTCCTAGCTACCTTTATGATTATGTCATGGAAAACTTCAAGTCGCATCGCTCTAACGACGGGAAAGACGAGTCGAGGATTGATGTCTTTCCTAAATCGAGGAAACGGCCTCGCACCTTGAACCCCAGGAGCTCATCTCGCTATGTGGTGCTAGCATCACGTTCTAAGGCTTCGCACCCTGGTGACTTGCTCTCTTCTGTACCGCTATCTAGAAGGCCCGACCTTGATAGAGGGTTTTCTCTGTGGAACCACGAAGAGGATGAACCATCAATCAAGTCTCATAGCGGTAAATCTAATGGCGCTCCTGTTTTAAATTACGCTAATTCGAAGATGAAACTAAACCTGAATGGGCATGTGGAAAATATTAGAAATCGGATTTTCTCTGACGAAAGGGAGGAAACGGAAGAAACTTCTCTTCGCGTTGCTATTGTCGAAATTATTTTCAAATTCTTGGGCATTGAAGAACTTGACTTGAATATGAGCTTTTCAGGAATCCTGAAGAGCCTTTCTACGAGTGGATCACTTGTTGGTTTGTCTGCCTTAATGAGTAATGACTCTGTTCCTATGAGTGGGGAAAAGTATATGTCTGACTTTATTCCAGGCTCTTCAGAAGTACGACTGAGGTCATTCACCTCTGATAACCCTCGATCTTCCTTGTCAAACTCTCAGAAATTCTATAATACGATTTACGAAACGCAAGAGTGCCCAACTAAAGAAGACGAAAAACGATTTGGGGTGCAAGGGAGAAGTAGAGAATCCTCTACCCCATCCAACGGAGTGGATTTTGCATCAATAAAGAATGCCTTCAGCAAATATATTGAAGTCAAGTATTACCCTCCCGGAACTACATTAGTATCTCAGAACTCGTTTGAAACCGGTTTATACTATGTTATTGATGGGAACTTGGATATATTATTTCACTCTCATGCCCAATCGGATGATTATAATGCAGTTCCCAAAAAATTGTATTCCATTAATTCTGGAGGGTTAGCTGGTTATTTGAGCGCGATCCTTGGGTTCAAATCTCTTGTAACTATTACTACTGGGAAAGAAAAAGGTGCTGTTGTTGCCCATATATCTAAGAAGGATCTTTCTAAATTTATGGATCTATTCCACTTTTTGCAACTTCCAATCGCCCTCAAGCTCAAGTCATTATTACCTGATCTTATTAGAACTATTGATTTCGCATTAGAATGGTGCCATATCCCCGCGAGTGGTATTTTATGCAACCAAGGAGACCTTGCAAATGGGTTTCACATAGTCTTAAGCGGTCGGTTCCGCGTTATTCGATACAAAACATCTCGTGACTCGTCAGATGTTCCATTTATAGCTGATACTCTTATTGATGACTCAAATTCCCATAACCATGACGTTGGAAATGATGATTACGAAATACTTGGAGAATATGGACATGGGCAATCTATTGGGGAAGTTGAGGTTTTGACTGCGTCAAGACGAACAAATTCTTTGCTCGCAGTTAGAGACTCTGAAACAGCAAGAATTCCTAGATCGTTGTTCAAGATGTTATCCATGCGTAATCCATCGATTATGGTTAGAGTGTCTCGTATTGTGGCCACACGAGCGATAGAAATGAGCAAAAGCGAGAAGTATGCTACTGCAGTTGCGACAGTCACCTCTTCCAGAACTCCAGAGATTAATAGCGACTACAAAACTATCACTATATTGCCTAGTGTCAGTGGTCTTCCAGTTAGGGAATTTTCTGAGAATTTAATTCATGCGTTGAAGGAAATTGGGAGGAAGGCAATTGCTCTTGATAACACATCTATTCTCACCCATCTTGGCCGACATGCATTTGATGAAAGATTATCTCGTCTCAAACTTTCAGGCTTTTTTGCATTCTTGGAAGAAGAGTACGATACTGTAGTCTACGTTTGTGATACTCCATTAAAATCAAATTGGACATCAACGTGCATGTCTCAAGGTGATTGCATTTTATTGTTGGCAGATGCAGAGGATGATGATTGTGCGACCAGTATCGGAGATTACGAAAAAATTCTCCTCAAGCTCAAAAGCACAGCACGGACTGACTTATGCTTGATACATCTGGAGAAGAATGTTGCCCCTGGTTCCACAAGTTTATGGCTTAAGAATCGACTATGGGTTCAAGGTCACCATCATATTCAAATGCATCTACCAAAAGATAGTGTGTCGAAGAATAGGAAACCGAAGAAGAACATTTTAGCGGATCTAGCGTTGAAATTAAGCAATAAGGCAAATCCAAATATCAAATTAAAACTTGAAAGTGTGAGATCTAGAGCATTTGCTTCATTTGCAAAACTCAACGAAAGAGTTAACTCTCTTGAGGAGACCCCAATTGCTCATAAAAATGATTTTTTGCGGCTAGCAAGAATACTCTCTAATCAGTCAGTTGGGCTTGTTCTAGGTGGTGGTGGATCAAGGGGAATTTCTCATGTTGGCGTCGTCACCGCTTTAGAAAAGCACGGAATACCTGTTGATATGATTGGGGGAACTTCTATTGGCTCCTTCGTTGGTGGTCTTTATGCAAAAGATTATAATATTGTATCAATCTATGGCTTAACCAAAAAATTCTCAAGACGGATAGGATCTATCTGGAGATCTATTTTTGATTTAACATATCCCGTGACATCATATATAACGGGATATGAATTCAATAGAGGAATCTGGAAGGTTTTCGGCTATCATGAGATAGAGGATTTTTGGATCAAATATTATTGCAACTCAACTAACATCACCAATTCGACAATGGAAATTCATGAAACTGGTTATGCTTGGAGGTTTATTCGAGCCTCAATGTCTTTGGCGGGGTTACTTCCTCCAATAACATTTAATGGATCAATGCTTTTGGATGGAGGTTACTTGGATAATCTTCCTGTTTTGGAAATGAAAAATAGAGGTGCTAAGTATATTATTGCTGTTGATGTTGGATCAGTGGATGATCGAACTCCAATGAATTATGGTGATACATTATCTGGATTCTGGGTTCTACTTAACAAAATCAATCCTTTCTCAAAGCACCCCAATGTCCCTAACATGATGGAGATTCAATTGAGATTAGCGTATGTGGCAAGTGTGAATGCTCTTGAGATTGCTAAACGGACACCGGGTGTCATATATCTCCGCCCGCCAATTGATGATTATGCAACACTTGATTTTTTAAAATTCGACGAAATTTATAACGTGGGTCTTGTCTACGCCGACAATATTCTTGCGAAATGGAAATCTGAAGGCCGGCTACCCTCGATACCGGGAACAAAAGCTAATTCTTCGGACTCTAATAATAAGAGGCGCATATATAGGCGGAACTCTATCTAGTTACTCTAATTGAAGACTTGATAGTCCTAATGATAAGGTCTAGTTTAATTGGAAACAAAAATACGGAGAAGTAGCAAAGCTTACAATGTTAAAAATCATTTATATCCCATGATGATGTAAAACAAAAAATTTACAAAAGACTTATCTCTAATTTGCAATCTAAATATGCGATCACCCATCCTTTCCACGAATACCTGCTAAATCTTCTGACGTTGATAAAGACTCGTAAAACTCCTCCACAATTTCGTGCGTTCTTACCTTCAGCTTGCCGAAATTTATGACTTGTAAGCCTTCACGGCTAACCGCTCTGGATAGGGCAACATAAGCCTGGCCGTTCTCAAAAATTCTGGTTAAGTCAACTTTGACTTTCTGTAGTGTTTGACCTTGTGATTTATGAATTGAAAGTGCCCATGCAAGCATCAATGGTAGCTGAACCCTTGAAGCAAACACTTCACCCGTACTGTCATCCTCAATTTCCCATAGTTCCGGTTCAACCAACACGTCCCTAGTAGTAACTCCATCTGGATTCAAGAAACGTACTAGTGGGTACTTTTCACCTTTGGCGGATTTTTGAATCTGTTGAATAAATTCAGTTTTACGTCTTCTGTTCTCTGCAATAGCCTCATCTGTCGTCAACGGGGTCTTTATCTTCACGTCATGTGTATTAGCCTCGGGCTTGATTTGGTTCTCAGATTTGATTTGAGCCTCAGCTTTGATTTGGTTTTCGGTGGTTTCGTTTTCTGTTTTCATAGTTGATGGGCCAGCATCTTCATCGAAGAAGTTAAAAACACTGTCAAGTAAAGTTTGGGAAGTATTCTCTATCTCTTGGGTGATCTTTTGTTTGGTCTCAGGATCTAAAGGTTCACCTGCCGCCGCTTCTTTCTTGGAAACCACAAACTCGATCTTTTTCTTCTTGACCAACTTTTCAAATTCATCAAAATCTAAATTTGGATCTTGCCTGTTAATTTCGGAGCACATGTAAGTATCACGATTCAAAAATCCCACGACTTTTCCTAAGGAACCATTAACTAATGTCTCATCGAAATTTTTTACACACATCACTTGTGCATTGAGTTTCAAGAATAGTTTTTGTGGCGCTAAGAAATTCGTGAGCATGGTGGCTCTAATTGGAGGAGGAAGAGACCCACCATCTTTTGATTCGTATACTCTCGCTGATCCCCTTAGTTTTGCCAATTTCATATTGTTGGCGGACTCAACCTCGTAGCGAGTGGCATATAACTCAGTGGGAACTATCCCTGCGGGGCAATCCAAAGGACGAGCAAGGCGAGCAAATTCTGCCTCTGCCTCAGGCGACACAATTCCATGTCTCATGTCATTGAGTATGTCAATGAAAGTTTGGTCACCTTTCTGACGGAACACTTCTTTCAAAATGATTTTTGATTTGATACATTCATTCCAAGATTCACTCTCGAATGCAAATGTAGCTGACTGTTTCACTTCAGTCCCGTCTTTTTGGTACTCTGTCTTGCTCACCGGTGGAAGTTGGTAAAAGTCTCCACAAATAATGAGCTGCAATCCTCCGAAGGGGATGTTTGGTTTCCTTCTAACCTTCCTTGCGACAAAGTCAAGTTTTTGAAACAATGCCCCATCAATCATTGATATCTCATCAATCACTAAAACCTTTGTATAGTTCCACCTTGCTATGGCTTTCCTGTTCCTTCTTACTGTTCTCAATAGATCGGTCGCTTTTCCCTTCCCAAGACCAAATCCCGCATAACTATGAAGAGTTATACCACCAATATTACATGCAGCCAACCCTGTCGAAGCCGTGACTGCCACGGTGCCAATTCCGTGGATATGTTTTAATTCTTTAATAATGGCACGGAGAAGTACAGATTTGCCTGTACCAGCAGAACCAGTAAAGAATATAGATTGGCCCTTTTTTGCAAGTTGTAGAACATACTCCTGTTCAGCCGATAAGATAATAGGTTTGACAACTTTTTTTGCTTCGCTAGGGTCGGTTTCATCGGTCTTATCTACCAATGGACGTTGCGTGGCAAGCTGAATCGTTGGATTTGGTAGATTTGATAATCTAGAACGCTTCTTTTCGCTCTTAATTTCCACTTCAGACGCGTTTGCGGTAGAAGTTTCCGGTAACAGTTGAGATACTTCACAGGCAACATTTGACGTGGAAAAGTGGCGCACCGGTGAAGAGAAAAGGATTTTTGGTCTCTTGAATTCATTTGGTTCCATCGGGGACGAAAATTCACTTTTTATCCTTGGTCCCAGCTCAGTCTCGCGTGGACTCAGTAATTGTCTATCAAAGGCCTGTAGTAGGTCTGGTTGGAGTACACTAGGGGGGCTCATGGACGAATGGTTAGCTTTCGGTGGACTTGAAGGCTCTTTTTTCACTCTGACCTTTTCATTTGTCGGTAGACTAGCACCTTGGATGATTTGGTGTGATACTATGCCAACTAGGTCCTCGGGGTCAAAAGGGTCATCGCTCTGGAGCGCAGGGGTGGTATTTGGCAAACCTTCAGCATTTTGGCTGTCGGTAAAAGAAGATAGATCTGAGAACCCCAATTTTTCTAGAGATTCTTTTGAGGGAACGAGCAGGTCAGGAAAATTATGGCCATTTCGGCTATTTATCGTTGACATGAACGGTTTGGACAAGATTTGCGGATTAGTTTTCAATCTATAATTAATAAGACGATAGACTGAAGATATAATTTGAGACATATAACCTGCTGAGTTCAGTTGACGATGTGCATAGAGTTTTTGTATTTTCGACTTGGTGATTGTGTAGCTGGACCTGCCTGCCCTGAGGCAGACCTTGGTAATATGCGCACGTGACGAAGGATGCCTAACCACATATATATAGCGTAAATGGGGAATTTATTTCCAGGATCCTGAATTTTATTGTTTGTATAAATTTGATGGTTATCGAAATGGCCATACTTAGTGAATATTTTGGTTTATATTCGGAATTGGTTGCACATGATAGGCCAAGAAACGAACACAGAATACTAGGCCTGATACACAGACCATTATACAGTCCGCTTTTAGAGAACACCTTCATCCTATTTTGAATAGACAATGTCGCTGGCGCTTGAAGACGCTGATGCCAGACTCCTTGTCTCTTCATGTACGGTCTTATCTAAACATCCTGAAAAGTTATCATACGTGTACGAGAAGTTGATCCCAGTGGCACTCTCGAATCAACTTCCATTCACCACCACGACCAATTTGCTGAGAATACTCCTATCTTATGTTAGCCCTGTGTCTGTTAGCCCGGCTCAGATTGCTGTAATTGCCGGCGAATTGCTCTTGTCTGAATCCAGTCAAGCGGGTATGGATGAAACCGATTTGATGGAAGATGTTGAAGATTTACTGCTGTGGATCGAACAGCAGTTCAACCTCGACCAAGCGCCTACTCCTTCGGCAACACTGCAGATCGCAAGGGATTTGCTTTCATCTTTAGCTGTGAAAGGAAAAATCTTTGGATTTTTACTGGATGCATCAACGAAAAGTTCAAACGAGGTACTTTTTTCTTTTATTAAGGCGAAAACTCTACAAATGTCTCCATTTCACCACGATTTAAGTGTTCTTGATCCCTTGTTTCGGCTAATGACGGATTATGATCCTTTCAATAAATGGTTTAGAGGAATTATTCTTCCATATAGTTATTTTTGGAAGAATTACGTCTCCGTGTGTGATCTTGATTATGCTACTGCCGAGTTTCTCAATTACCAGACCAACTATGAGCAGTTTGATCGATTGATCGAGCCTTTGGATAGTTTCAATACGCTAGGGAAGATGATGGAGACTCTGGTGTATTTGCTGAACGTTATTCTTCCGTTCTTGGCTTATACTGGAGATGGATTGCAATTATTGTCATCTTGGATGTCCAAAAAAGCATGCAAAACTAATCTTAATCTGAGTGTCGAGTTGTGGGATAAAATAATCAAATGCACCATGACTTATGTCAATTTTTACCAAGAACCGTTCCCTCAAGACGCTATCTTGGAACTTATCCGCGTCTATGTCATGACATCAATCAATCAGACTATTTTTCTGGAATGTAATTTCTCCTCGATCAATTTCGTTGAGGCTTACAGTCAAATGAGCTCCACTACGGATGAAATTGTGGCATTGTTGCATGCTGCAAAGGTTTCCCCGGTGAACTTGCTGCAGAAAATTGATCCAAAGTTGATCCAAAGTGCTGACTTCAAAGCTGATTTTCTCGAGATTAAAAATAGCCTTCAGTTTTTCTTCGATGAATCAGCCTCACTGGCTTTAATTACTTTGAAACAACTTTCTGATACATGTGTTGCCTTGTACCCTATGAATTCTTTGACTTTTGGAAAATATCTTTACTTGAAAGGTTTTACCACGCTTGACTATGATTTGAGGGAGCAAGAAATTTTGAAGATCTTGTCTCGTATTGATGAAAATAACTATGGAAAAGTCTTGAAGTCTATAGATTTGTTTGTGAGTACCTTTGTTGGCGGTGATACTCCTCTGATTCAAGAGATTGACAGGCTCATTATCGAACGTTTCTTTGATGGTAACTTGTTCGGCTTGGTATTAGAGTATTACCAAGACAAGGAAAAATCATTCAAGATCTCTGCTGTTGAAATCTTAGATCTAGGTATCAAGAAAGTGTGGGATTTGGTGCGTGTGGCCTCTAACATTGACGAAAGAATCGGCAAAATGAAGATTGCGTGTGAATGCCTTGACTTATTAAGCGTAATCGCGACTGACGATACTATTGAGCAAGGACGGCGTGGGGTGATTTCTAAATTTAAGCACTTTCAAAAGGCTCTAAGTCAGCTCAAAAACTTCAAGTTGGTGTTGGAAAGAAACTCTCATGTCACTCCCCAGCAGATTCTCAACCTTCTCGGGCAGCAGGAAGACGATGAAGCACCTTCGGCCATTTCGTTGATTTCGCTGGTTCTTGAACAAAACCCTAAATCTTATCTAGCTTATGAGAAGCTTTACAGGATCTCAGTTGACTTCTCTATCTTCTCGGGTGTTGAGGTCACAGACAACTTTTTGCCCACAATTCAATCTGCTTGCATTGAATCATCGTTGATTGATGATAATTTTTCCTTTGCTTACAAGCAGTCAAAGATAATGTTTGAATACTATGTTTCCAGAAATCAATCTGAGCAACTTGGTAAGTTCTGGCTCACATTTTACCAAGTGGGAAAGTACATTCTGACCGATTGGTTCAACGATTATGATGAGAAGGTTAACGCATCGAAAATTGACGTTTTACGTAAACAAAGAGAAGTTCTCTCTTTGACATTGAAGCTCACGCGACCTTCTAACTCTACCGTGGACAATAGTCGCTTGATTATTGCCCAGCTTAGACATGTCAATGAAGAGATTCGCAGATGGTATATTGAGGACAATACTCGACGCGCGGAAACGACTCAAAGGGCTGTGAGGTCAACTCAGACACAAGTCCAAAGCAACATCAAAGAAATCATCAATGATGTATCTGCGTCTAGAACCCAAGCTAGTGAAAAATTATCGAACCTTCTTGTTTCCGGTATAGGTTGGGCTATTGGAGCTAACCGAGAGGACATCTAGAGTCAGCGATTGTTCTGATGCACTGGTCTTTTTATACAGTCCCAAATGTATAGATTTCCGTATTACAAAAGTAAGATACTGATTTCCAGGTTTCTTAGCCATGTCTCTGGTCACGAGTACTCAGCAAGAGATCATAGATGAATTTATTTCAAATTACATCAAGACAAACGATAACATTGGACGACAATACTTGAAACTTAGGCAGGATGCCTTAGAAATTGTTACCAGAATAAACAAGGAAGTCGATACAGATGGAAGGGCCAGTGACGACAGTCTTCTTCTGCTACTGCAGCTCGAGTTTACAAGAGACAAGGTTCTTGAAATTTACCAGCGATATCTCTCTACTATTGATGAATCTCTTGTAAACCTGGTGTCGACGAAATCCCAATATTTGGATGATCTTGAACAGCAATTCACAAATCTTCAATCAGCGAAAGATATTTTGAATGAGGACATTGATGATATCAGGCGTTCTAAGAAGCCTGTAGTCGATAAGATGAATACTTTAGCCGAAAGATATTCTCAGGGTCTCACGGTTTCGAGACAAAATAAACAGAAAGAAGGGCATATCTACGTTATGACTGCCAAGGGCAGCAATCGTGATCCTAACAGCACTTTCATCGATTATGAATCTTCCGTTTTCGAAAAGACCGAACTCCAAAACCTATTTGGAGACATTAACGCCAAGCTTTCTAACCTCAAAACAGTGGATGAAATCGACGAGAGCAAGGATATCCTGCCCAATTCTGATGCCGTTGGTAGCAAGCTCATGGCTAATGACATTGAAACCTGTCTTGATGAACTTTTACGGGATAGCCGGGCCTACAGTCGTACAGCGGACAATAAGTTTGCCTATGACATCACTAAATCGGCCTCCGTCGATGTCGGAGGGCTAAATTCAGTTTTGGATGACTATAACGAAAATATTGAAAAGCTCGCCACAGAAATACAAAACTTAGTCGCTGGTGGTACAGCGGCCAAAGAGAGATGGGTTATCAATGCGAAGAAACTCGAAATGATTCAAGCAGTTTTGGCCGATGCAGATGACGAGGATATGGATCTTGATCAAAATTTATAGATTCTTACAGTAATGGAAGCAAAATTAGTGGCTTTCAATTCATATTTATCGTATTGTACACTTTGTCCCTAACAAACTGCCATAGCAAAGATCGAGAGAGATTACTCTTCGATGGGGCTGATCAAAATCACGGAATCACCTCTCACAAAGACCATTTCTGTTTTCTTCACAATAGTGTCTTCTTCTTTCTCGCCATAGATGATTTCTTGTGCATCACTCAAAACCAAGTTACAGTGGGAATCATATCCTTGTAACTTTCCTTTCATCTCGCGAGCACCTCTCAATTTGACGATGACAGATTCATCTAGCTGATAGCGAATGAGGTCAAGGGGTTCTTCTTGTTGTGCTGATGTTTGTACGGTAGACATTTTGGGGTTGTTCTTCTCAACAAGTTGAAGTACTCAATCTGTTGAAGGTGTTGGTTTTTTCTTTTGTGCAGTCCGTCGGTGGGGTATCAAATATATTGACCATTTATTTTGCCTTTCGCTCGTTATACGGGGCTTAGGTGACTCGGGTCATGTAAATGGTGATATTTTATATAATACGTGAACCTCAGATAACATCTGGAACGTTCTATATTCGTTGGCAGCTGCAATACATCAATTCTCCAGCGCGCACGCTGGTTTTCAAGTTCAGAAGGAGACGAGACTTAAGATCATTTATATAGCTTCTGTGGTAAATCCGTCCATTGCAATAAATGTCTTAACTTTTTCCCCTTTTTGTTTAATGTTCCTGGTGCCCGATCTTGATCCGTCCCTTCATCACCCAAGCGGAAACGTCAAATGGTCACGTGTGCAAACTGCCCTTTCTCACACTCCAAAAAATTTTCCAGGCAATTTGAGTCTCAACCGACAGCTATATCCAACCAATATGTCAATGCCCATCAGAGGATTCCAAAGAGGATTCCACCAGGCTGCTAGAAAGCTCGAAAGATCCAAGCCTCTTAGGTTTGGAGACTTCAAGTCCATCAAGTTGAGAGAGCCCATTGTTCCTACCCATAAGAATTTCGATGTGTCTCCAGATCACCCTTTGTGGGCATTTTTCCCAGAAGGAAGTCACTCAGAAACCTGCTTTAGAGCTCCTGAAGAATTGCCATCCGATTCACGTGCCTGGACTATGCCTGAATTGCGTAGAAAGTCGTTTGATGACTTGCACAAGTTGTGGTACTTGAGCTTGAAGGAAAGAAATATCTTGGCCCGTGAGGTGAGATTGTCCCTGGCAATCGATTTCATGAATACAGCGAGATACGATGAGATCGACAAAAAGTTGAAGATGACGCAGAAGAGAATCAGACAAACGCTATTGGAAAGGCAGGTGGCGTACGAAAGAGTTCAACTCGACACAGCAGAGCAGGAGCAATACTTGCAAGAATTCGAGCAAAGGTACATCTCCGCTGAAGAGCATGAGGTTGGAGACATGAACGAGAAGCTTATTCGTTTACAATATGCCTTGTTCGGTATTGAACCAAGCCTTTCTGAATGCAACTTGGAAGAAGACATCAACGTCAAGTTTGTCGAAGGCCTTTCCTACGTGGCCAACTTGAAGGCTAAGAGATTTGTCAGGCTTAATGAAAGCCTGTTGGAGTTGCCGTTGAATGGCCCTATGGAGCAGTTGCCTTTCTTGTTGCGCGATGTGAACGAAGCTGTTGCAGAAGTCAATGCATTGAGAGAGGCGGGACAAAGTGTTGTGCTTGATAAGATTGATGTTTTCCCATTCTTGAGAAACGCTTTGCAAGCGGCCCAGGACGCTGAGATCTCGGAATTGGCTACTGAGACTGCTTAATCCTTCATTTTTTATCATGTACATAAGTCGGCAGGATAGTTGGCACAATTCATAACTTGAACGTATCACTTTTGGTAAGGTTAGCTTCTTTGGTGATGCTGCTTCTCTGCTCTAGTAATGCCGATGTTCCCACCAGAGTGCACCTTTTCCTGCGCAGAGTCGTACCAATGAAATAATGCGAGCCGCTTGTAGCACCTCGAAAGTCCACTTAGGCAAAGAATATTCACCATGGGAAACAGAGTACAAGGCTTCTTCGCTGGAGCAGTGTTGACTGGCTTTTTGGCCACTACCACCGTTGGATACATGCGTTCTGTGAATTCGGTAAACTCCAAGATTCTCCGCGAATGTGACGGCGTCATCAACAACAGAATTCTCACCGATAAAGATGCCCAGACAGTGCCTATGCCCCTCAATAAGCGTATTGTGTTGACGCATAGACCATCTGTGTGGGAAACTAGCAAGGACATCTGGAACGAAGAGATCATTACCATGGTCAACTGGGTGTACTCTATCAACTGGTACCAGTGGGGACTTGATGTTGACCGCAAGTTAAACAAATTGGCTGACAAGGTGGTGCTGGTGGCGGCCGAAAAGAAATAGTATAAGAGAGATAATTTACTAGGGAACAAATAAATTGCATTAGTTAACTCATGTGTAAAGATATAGATATTTGGGGTGGGGGTAATCTAGTCCCTCTTTTTCTCTCTAAAGTACTTCTTGACATCCAGCGAGACAACCATCTCAGCCACAGGTCCAAATATCAGAAACAAAAACGCCACTATAATCTGGAAAAATGCCCAGTTCCGTGGGTTGACGCTCAACGAAGAGCAAGCGAGAACCCACCCGATGAAGTCAGTGTAGATGGAGTCGTAACCTTTGCCAAGCTTGTCCAACACGATGTCACAACACTCGAGCGATGAGATGGGCTTGCTTGGACCCTCGATCTTCTTGGTGATCTCGGGCTTCGTTTTCTCCTCCTCGTAGTAGCCCTCGCTCTCGAAGTTGCCGGGGAATATACATGACACCCTATAGTTGAAAGCTCCCATTTCTTGTCTCAAAAGGTTAGAGAGAGCAACAAGCGCTGCCTTCATCGGAGCGTATTGCGCGTATCCAGTGAATGAATACGACGCCAAAACCGAGGAAAAGAAAATGATATGTCGCTTCTTGTACTCGTGCGGCTGCAAGGTAGCAGATGTCTCCACCACCTTTTTGAATCCGGCGTGGACCACATTCAACGCCGTCATATAATTCAAATTGACTCCATTGGCCAACTCTTTGCCTGTGAGCTCACTAAACAACTTGGGTACCGATGTTCCAGCACAGCAGAAGATGAAGTCCGGATCGATTCCCCGAGATTCAACTAAGTTTGTCCACATTTCGAAACTAGAGTCATAGTTTCCCACGTCACATACGCAATACTCGATTGACGATTCTCCCTTGCCGTTTGTCTGTTCTCCGGCAATCTTCACGATCCGGTCCACCTGTTGCTTCAATTTGGATTCGGTTCTAGCCACTAGGATTACGGAGCATCCTCTTTGGTACAATCGAAGGGCAATGTCAGCGCCAACACCTTGAGATGCGCCTATAATGAGAGCAATCTTTCCGGCAGGTTGGAAGTTGGATGTGCTCCAGTGCATAGTAACAGTTGAGATATTCAGTTTGCACACATGTGTCTGCGCGAAGTTATGTATGCGTGCAACGATATCCCTAGCGCCCCGCACATGTATGCCTACTTCTGGCTTTCACTAATCCACCGCCTTATATAATCATAGTACATAACGTTAACAAAAGATATTACCGGGGTTTACAGCGAACGACTTAATGGTTCTTGATTTCTTTCATCAACCTATATACACGGCGGTATGTTCTACCTGTCACAGCAAGTCTATGCTAAAAATGGGGACTTGGGAAGCTGGACCTCGGGCTTAGTTGTTCTTTCCCTCACGGAAAACTTCTTGGACTTGCCAAATGTCGCGTTCTTGTCGTAGAAGCTCATCTTTGGGGGCTTGTTCTCTAAACTCTTAGCCACCTCGGGGTCCTCCACGGTTCCAGTCTCCGCGTTGTACTTGAAGAAACGCACCTTAGCTTCCTCTACCGCATTTCTAAAGCGTTCTTCGCCCTGTTGTCTGAACTGCACCAATTTTTCCACGTTGTGTTGAGTCAAGGCATCAACCGGTAAGCCTTGCAACTCCAATCTGGCGACGATCTTGGCGATGTACCAGAACTTAATTTCGAATTCCGAATCCACCAACTCCAAAACAGACATGGGTGCCTTATCCTCACCCAAACGGGGCTCCAACTTGATGATGCGGGTGAATCCATGCTTTCTCTTTGGGTATCTTTTACTCAACTCTTCAATGACTTTAGAGCCAACCTCCTTCTTGTCTGGGGGTTGCAAGTAGTTGAGGGCCTTGTTTTTGGCAAATCTTTGTTCGAAAGATTGGTCTTGGTTCTTTTCGTTTTCATGCAATGCCTTGGCCAAGAAGCTCTCGATTTGGGCTTGGGCTCTCTTGGCCTTAGTTCTGCCGGTGACAATGTACTCGTGACGAATCAAGTTGGCGCACAAGTTTTTGTTCATCAGCTTCACATGGCGAGCCACGTTGGCATCAAACTTTTTCAACGCTGGCATTTCCTGTTCGCTTTGGTAGACTAGACTCAGAATTTTTTCATGCACCTTGATGTAGTGCGCGGACCGCTTCTGGGGGAAGCCCGTGATAATCACCTACAGCGTCTGCTGAAACCTGGCACACAAGAGTTAAGGGATACACTCGAAGAAATATGTATTGCTTGGGTTCGGTTCAATCTCTGGCCGGGAAATTGTCTGTTTAGAAAACACCATGAACACATTTGTCCCGGTCTGTAAGTGGGAGGTACTGGCTCGACCTCACACTAGGACAGGATCATCAATGGAATGGCAGATTTGCAGAATGCAGAAGGAATGAACGATCTGTCGGAGTTGGAGCTTGCTTATCTTACCAGTCACTAAATGATTTCTCTCTGCTGTGCCTGAGGGTTTCGTATCGCGTGTAAGATCTTTTACTTTTCTTTTTGAGTGATGAAGGTCAATTCGTACCAGAACAATATAAGCGACTTCGTGGCCAAGCTGGTTAAGGCGTAAGACTGTTAATCTTGAGATCGTGAGTTCGATCCTCACCGAGGTCGTCGTTTTTTTTTCTTTCAGTTGGAAGTCATTTTTATTTTTTTTATAACATCGAAATTCTTGTCTACACTGAAATTCAAGATCATTTGTGTGGATTTCCTATTTACTTCTTACCACTCTTCTTGATACCTCCACCGACCATTGGGCCTCCCTTCTTGGCCTTCTCAGCCATGGCCTTCTTGGCAGCAGCGTCGGCCTTTTGCTTGGCCTTGAAAGCGACATCTTCGTCGTCGAAATCTTGGTTCTTCTTCTTTGGAGCCTTCAATGGCTTGGCCTTACCACCTTGACGTCCGGACATAGTGTAGTAGTTAGTTGGGTAGTGAGCAATAGGTGACTTTTTTTTTGGATCGTAATGCGATGTCATCTGCAGGTCATCTCCTCCCGTGGTCTCCACCACCGTGGCCCGGATCAGTAAAGAAAGCAGAGAATCTTTCTTCCGTTGAGGCGATGGTAACTTTCACTTTAGTTGAATGGTTGAGGCGGTACAAAAAATTGGTGTCGACATAACGGGGCGATCCAGTCATGCGCCTCGTGCCTGACACCAGTAGCAGACCGCAATTTGGGCCCAGGCGTATCCCCGAGGCTATGAACTCGAGCGCCACGCCGCCATCCTTTCAGGGAAACAAAATCGCATAGAAAATCTCTTCATACCCCGTTATTTTTGCCCTGTTTATAACCTCGTTGGAATGCAGCCAGAGGCCGTGGCCCGGAACCGGAACACCCCGCCGATAAGCCAGGTGCGTACACCACGCGCACTCAAGCCTCAGGCACCTGCTCCACCTCCACCACATTCACCACACTCCCCCATACACCCCACACCTTACCATGGGTATACTCACTGCCGCTGACAAGGAAAAGGTCAAACGGGTCGTTCCCAAAGCGTCCAACAAGGTGATTGATGCCACCATAGCCCGGCTCTACGTGGCCTACCCCGATCCCACCGCATGGACCTACACCGGGTTGGTGGGCGCCATTGTGTTGACCGACGATCTTGTGGGCCACACGTTTTTCTTGAAAATGGTCGACATCACCGGCAGCCGCGGTGTGCTCTGGGACCAAGAGCTCTACGTCGACTTCCAGTACCACCAGGACCGCAAGTTCTTCCACACGTTTGAGATTGAGGACTGCTTGGTGGGGCTTCTTTTCGAGGACACCAACGATGCTGCCCATTTCTACAAGCGTGTGACCACACGCCAAAAGCATGCGTCCAAGCACACCGTCAACAACAAGAACGCGGTGGCGTTGAAGGACCGCCTCGGCCCCGAGGACCGCAAACAAGGTCCCCGCGGCGAGTTCGTCGACACCACCACCGACCAGCGCCAGCGCCGCACCCGTGGTGTGCTCTACTACGACAACGAGCCGCCGCCAGAGTGGGCGCCCTTGTATGCGGAGCTCGCGGCTGCTGGCATCACCGAGGACATGATTGCCGAGAATAGAGAGTTCATCAAGACCTACATTGCCGAGCAGGGCGGGCCGCTCGTGGGGTTAGAGCCGCCAGTGCCGCGCCAATACTCGTCCCGCCCGGCGCCCGCACCCGCACCCGCACCCGTCCCTGCGGTGCCCAAAAAATCGAAAAAGGCCCCGCCGCCGCCGCCTCCTGGCCAATCCCAGGTTGTAGCCGCTGCGTCGCCGTCGCTGTCGCCATCACCCGCGCCAGTGCTGTCACGCTCACGATCTACTACGTTGGACAGTTTATCGTCCGCTGATGTAGCGCCCGAGCCGACACCCGCGTCGGAAAAGCCGCGCTTCCGCTTGCCGCCGTCGTCCGCGACCGCGCCGCCGGTGTCTCACACCAATCTTGTAGCCCCGGTACTCCCAGTTCCAGGACAAGCCGACAGACCGCTACCTTCCACTCCACAGCAACCGGGCCAGTCATATCAGCTGCCATATCAGCAACCGGGGCAAGCACATGCGGTTCCGCCGCCGCCCCCCAGAGCTGGCGGACGGCCAGGGCCACCACCTCCGGTCAGAGGCGCAGGCCGTGCCGTTCCTCCGCCGCCTCCACCGCGTGCGGGAATTGCGCCTGGCCTTCCAGCCCAACGCACAGGGGGCGCGCCTCCACCGCCTCCACCGCGCGCTTCCAGAGGTGCGGCCCCGCCCCCACCCGCACGCAACTCCAGGCCACCCACCCAGCAGTTCACTCCACCCTCCCAAACGTATACACCCCCGGCTCCGCCACCGGCACAACAGTTTACTCCTCCTGTTCAACAATTTACTTCTCCTGCTCAGCAGTACACCCCACCGGCTCAACAGTTTACTCCACCGGCTCAACAGTACGTGCCTCCCCCTCCAGCGCCGCCCATGTCTCCGCCATCGCAGCCAGTACAGCAATTCCAGGCACCCCCTCCTCCCCAGAGAACGGTGCCTCCTGCTCCCCAAACCGACACAGCTCAGCCACAGTTTGGTGGCCCTCCTCCCCCATCTGCGCCCGCATTGCCTCAGCTGGCTACGGTGGCGCCTCCGCTCCCTCTGATGGGCGGCCCTCCTCCCCCACCGCTTCCCGCTATGGGGGGACCCCCTCCTCCGCCTCTCCCTGCGCTAGACTTGGGTACCGGACCGACTCCTCCGCTGTTGCCGGCTACAGACAATTCGCGAGACGCATTGTTGGCGTCCATCCGAGGCGCGGGCATCGGTGGTCTCAAGAAAACGGACAAGTCGCAGTTGGAGCGGCCTAGTGTGCTTCTCCAGGAGGCCAAGGGTGAACCGGTGCCGGCGTCCACCACTTCTGCGGGCGGCGCGCCGGGTCAGCCCGAATCGCTCGCTGATGCACTAGCCAATGCGCTCAACAAACGAAAGGGCAAAGTCGCAGCAAGCGACGATGAGGATGAAGACGACGATTGGTGATTAAATTTAGCAATGAAAGCAACGACAGTACGTTTCAGTAGCAGAAGAGTAGGAGGGAGAATCCCAGGATTGGGTGCAAAATCGTCAAGGTTGGTGCGCGCACACTGAGCCTCATCTTGCACATTTTACTGAGCCCGACTCATGGTGAGCGTACCCATGAGCAACCAATTGGACGATATTTTGAACGCCTTCGAGGAGGCTCTTGAATGCTGGGGCCTTGCTCTTTCTGGGAACACCGACGGCTTGAAGTCCATTCCTGCCGCAACCGTAGAGGAACCGTTGAAGGAGTTGGTCAAGGTGGTGAAGCTCGTGAGAGCTCACACTACAAAAGTGGGTATTATCTTCGAGCCTACCAAGCTAGTCAAACAATCAGATGCCGCCTATTCCACTGCCTCCGATTTGTCCAAGTCGCTTGTGTTGTACATGTCGATCTTGGCCCAGTTGTCCCCGGAGAAGATATCGAGCCTATTCTACAAAGAAATTTTGGCCGTGTCTTACATTTTGATCGCCAGTGCTACATCGCTAGCCACTGAGTTAAAGAAATTGAGAAAAGAGGCCAAGGATGGTGCTGATTCCAGCTCTACTGACAAACCTTCGACGACAACTGATGTCAGATTGGTGTCTGTCGGCAAGATGTGGAGTGTGTGCGATGAGTTGGTCAAGCTCGTGGAGAGCGGCAATCTTAAGTTCTTGGAAAAGAAAACAAGGGTGCAGCTCTCTCTTTTGGAGGATGGCCTTGATGAGTTCGGAGAGTGGGCCGAAAACCCGGAAGACTTTGACCTCGAAGACCCCTTCGGTTTGGATGAGTTCTCCGATGAAGAGGATGACGAGGCTGTGCCTGCCCCGTCGGACTCCGAATCTGACAGCGGCGAAACAAGCGAAGATTTCGGCAAGGGGAGAGAGGAGCTTGTCTCCTACGCCAAACTATGGGTACAGAAGTTCAAATTGGTGAAGCTCCTTTTCCTCTCCATCAATAAGTCATTGCCGACCATCATCAAAGGTGCTTACATTGACGACATTTACAGTGCTGAGAATAAGATCTGTAAAGAGTCGGACTTGCTCATTGTCGAGTTGATGATGAACCACTCGCTTCTTGAAGATGTCCAGGAGCATGCCACTGCGATCGACAAAACATGCTCCAAGATCATCACCATTGTGAAGAATGCGAACAAGAATAACGACAATAAGACTAAATGGTGTGGGTCCTGGGAGTCCAAGTATAAGGAAATACTGGACACGATGTACAATTAAATCATAGATACTAATAATGGATGTATTAAAGCAGCGATACAGTTTCGTAGCCTATAATTTGTGGCTCAACGCTGTACCGTCTATAAATAGTTATTCGGACAATCCAAGCGCCTTGGCATGATGTTTAGCGTGGGCTTCAGCGAAAGAGCTGATGAAGAAGTACAGGTGATCGTATCCATCGACAATGTTCAAGTCTACCTTACCCTTGTAGCTGGATTCTTTAGCAGCTTTGGCGAAGTTTTCAGGCTGCAAGAATTTGTCCTTGGAGTAGAATCCATCCAGGGCGCCTTGATGGATCAAAATGTCGGGCTGGTGGCTGTCCTTGTACAGTTTGATCAAGTGCGTTGGGTCATACGCATACCACTCCTCTTTGTTGTCTCCCAAGTAGTTTCCGAAGTTCTTTTCACCCCAGGCACAGTTCAGAGGGTTGCAGATAGGCGCGAAAGCACTCACACTTCTGTACTTACCAGGGTTCTTGAAGAAGCCCGCAAGCGCTCCGTATCCTCCCATAGAGTGACCGGTGATGGAAATGTTCGTGAAGTCCAACTTGGGAAACTTCACAGCCAATGCCTCCAAAAGCTCCTTGTGTACATAACTGTACATGTTGTAGTTCTCGGACCAGGGTTGCTGGGTCGCGTCGACGTAGAAACCAGCACCAGTTCCGAAATCATACGAGTCGTCCTCGCCCTCGATGTTTGCACCTCTTGGCGACGTATCTGGGAAGACGATAGCGAAACCATACTTCGAGGCAAAGTACTGCAAGAATGACTTTTCCGAGGCGTTGTTGGGGGTGCAAGTCAAGCCGGACAAGTAAACCAAAACTGGCACCTTATCAGCAGTGGAGGGTGGGACAAAGACGTTGACATCCATCTTCGTCTTAGTGGTCGTGGAGTCATGAGACAATTTGTACAATTTTCCCTCGAATTGAGTGATTTCGGCGGTGGTTGAAAAAGACGACATGGTTCAATAAGTGCAGAAAACGGGTGGCCTATCTGCCCTGCTTTTGTAGAACTATGGCGCAGGTCCGAGCGCGCGATACTTGTCCCGTTTTGGTTAAGAGATGCGGAATATTGAACAATTCTACATATACGTACAAGCATGATTATATCACACAGCTAAATGTTACAAACTGTATTTGTGTCTAGGTTCGTAGGGGAAAAAGACTACCAAAACGGCCGAAACCAAAAAAAGCGCACCCGATACAAATATCGGTGCCGATGTGCTCAAGTCGGCAAATATGGCGATGATTGGTGCAAATATACCCAATACCCGATTAGCAGAGGCTGCGAGCCCCACTGCTGTGCCACGGATCTTCGTAGGAAACACCTCAGGTGTATAGGCGTAGAGAACACCATACATGATGTTGGAAAAGAAATTGAAAAAACAATTCCACGCAAGATAGGAGTTGGATGTTTTCGCAGTCGTTGATCCAAAGAGGACGATTCCTGTCAACATTAGCGAGCCCGCTAGGGTTCCCTTTCGTCCCATTCTTAGCTCAACCAAAACACCGGATATAATAGCTCCAGGTATCCCCATAACTGCCACTATTAGCGTATTTCTGTATGTCTTGGAAACACTTAATGTCTCATTGGCAGATCCTCTGTTTTCCAAGTACGTTGGAAGAAAAGCATTGTATAGGGGGAAGGCAAGTCCAACAAGAGCCCAAGTCAGGATCACTAAACACAGAGAACGAGCGAGTTCTCGCGAAACAAAAGCTTGGCGTACGAGCGGCAAGCTGTACTTTCTCAACCGTGATGCCAATAACTGGTTTCCCATTTTGGAAGAGTCTGGAGCTTCCACGCATTCCTCGTCAATTTCTTTTAGGTCTTGTAACGTGAGACTATGTGTCGTTTTGTTGATTTTCGCAATTGAATCCACTGCCTCGATGGCCTTTGCATCATTTCCCCGCGCCAAGTGAAAAGAAGGGCTCTCGTGAACTGGAAAGAGAAATCTCGAAATGAACATCAATAAAGTCAATCCTCCCAAGGTGAAAATAAAATATCTCCACCCCTTATTGTCTCTTGAATAGCATTCAGTGGCTGTATCGGAGCAGCTATAGTTGGTGATTAAACCCCAAGATATCAACGCTGTAACCAACTGCCCTAGACTCCACCAAATAGACATCACGGTCAATAACCATTTCTTGTTCGACGGAAGAGCCTCCAAAAATATAGCAGAATCTACCGGGAGATTCCCTCCCACTCCAAAGCTCCAAAGTGCACAAAAGACACCGATAGCGGCAAATGTTGGCGACGACCCTGCAACAACAGAGAAAACACCGGTAAATATGAATGTAAAATTGAAAGCCCATTTCCGACCGATTATATCCGCAGAGAGGGACCAAAATGCAGCTCCAAATAAAAGACCTAAATTCTGGGCGAGTGTAAGATACGGAGCACGCCCTGGTGGAAAGTGCACCTTGTCCACCTCATTTAACCTTTGTAAAAGATAAGATGTTGCGGTGGGCCAGGCATTATCCGCAAACCAACCAAAGCCAGCGACAAAAAAAAGCCCCATCTGATACCTGCCAAATCCTATTTCATCAATTGCTTTATTAACCAAAAGAGATTTTTTAAGGTAATTTTCACTGAAATCCGCTGAATTAAAAAGGCCCAAGTCGATATCCGAGTCCAGAGACGACTGATCATTCACGCTCTTCCTAATAATGTTTTTAAGACTCATAGGGGAATTTATCTAGTCTGGAAAAAAGTTATCGTGATTTTGATCGCTCTCTTGTTCCCCTTTTATTTCAGCTAGTCCCCTCGTGTTCTTCTGCATGGTCGCACATGTACGTGGGGAATGCGGCGCCTTCTGGATACCCCAGAAATAGCCTGATTGGGGAGAAAGATCGCGCCTGGACCATATCTACAGTGCATGCATGAGCTGCCCCTCGATTCTTCTTTGATTTTTGTGTCCGCTCATTATCATCTACGAGATAGATTTCACGTAATTGTATCTACAACTTCTTGATATTACTTACTCATTTAGATATTCGTCGCGAATAGATAGTATATAATACGGTTTGAATATCAACGAATCATTTCCATGGAAACCTTAGGCAAGGCCCCGCTGCCAAGACATTCTTGGGTGCCCGCTCTCCCAAGTATGCAGCTGGTCGTAATATGCGTTTAGGCAATCTTTGTATCTGTATTTTCTATTTCGTAATTTTGATCTAAATTTTATTCTCGCAGACTCGCGATCATAGCAAACGGCCAGCGGTTGTCAAAATTTGATTGATGCCATGAATTTTCCAAAGTTGGCAGAATGTGTTTTTTTTCGGATTTTCATTCTATTAAATCGAGAAGGAGCACACAACAGAAAGCAAAGCAATGGCCATAACAGTCTTCATCAATAGGTGATTTCCGTTGCATTTAATAACAGAGTACCCTAAACTGGTGGTCACATTTCCGCTATTTTCGTCACCTGAAGTAGTACCCGTGGTGGTAAAGTTCACTCCAGGTTCTCTGTCATCAATCGATCCATCCCAGCAGTATTCTGTAAAACATTTTTGGCATTGTTCTGATTGAGCAATTCCTTGTCTCTCCTGTTCACGGCGAATGATTGCACACGCAACACACACACTCCATTCATCATCCAAAGTTCCGTTGAGTCTGGAGGCAGCTTCAAATCCATTCTGGATAATCGCTCTCTTCTCATCATCTTCGTAAGAAAGTTGGAAAGTCGACGTATTCGAAAAGTACGTGAATGGTCTGTTGGCAGTATAGACAATTAAAGGCGATTTGTAAATGTCATCCTTATCCGAGCCGTCAGGAAGTAAAGAAGTGAGGTTCTTGGCATCACATCCAAAGAAGGTGGGCTTGGCAGTCAAGTTCAAATTACGGAAACTGTTTGCATCTGGAACATGCGGGAAAATTGTTGAATTTGCTTGGCTCAAAAACTGCCTCTCGTAGGTTGCAATCAACGAAGTACCGTTTGGCCAGCTCTCATCAGTATCGGCCGAGTTGTCATAAGCGAAAATAACATCCAAGTCTCTAACTGGTTGGATGAGTGGATACAATGGAACATTTTGCAAGTCCTCGCCACCATCAACTAAGTATAAGGTGTCATTGTTCACGATAGTTTGAACCGACGCTTCCTCGACTCCCTTAAATGGGTTTGGTTTGTAAATGGCAATGTCATCCTCCTTGTCTGAGACGTCGTCTAAGAAACTTGTGATCAAACTTTTAAGAGTACTAGAGAGTGAGGTAGTGTTGATCTGTAACACGAACTGATTGAAAAGGGTCGATGAAGTTCCCATAATATAACCAGCGTTGTCAAATCCACCAATGCAGGAGCCATTAACTGGCTTGCCATCTTTCACTTTCGTGCCCAAGTATCTAACGTTGGTAAACAGGTACAATGATGGATCCCACGAACCCATTTCATATGGGTTGAACTCGAAAACAGTAGAGTTACCACTAATAATCTCCGAGCCTGGGGTTCTTCCGTCTGCAACGACGATTGGAAAGGGCATTTCGTGATTTACAAAATCATCCATATCCTGAATTTGGGACCAGAGAATGGCCCGTCCGTAATTGGTCAGCTCAGGGAAGAATTGATGGGACAATGCTCTACCCCAAGTATCAGTAAACGAAAGTTCAAAACCTGCATCTTTCTTGTCTTGAATATCATCGTAAATGTCATCGTAGTAGTCGTAAGCCTTGATCGGATTCCAGCCTCCATAATCAACAATCGAGTGCTCCAAGTCCCAGATGTCGTCTGTGTCTAAGATATCTTGAACATTGGTCCAGTTGTTCATCACAAGACTGCCGACTAGCCAATTGCCGCCGGACAAGCCCGCCAAGTAAGTGGATGCTTGAAGCAACCCACCCAATCCTTCAGTAGAAGCCCCTCTGGTATTGTTGTCTAAAGCAGACAACTGGCCGGCGCCATTGAGCATGGCTCTATATCCACCACCAGAAAATGCAATGCCGATCTTGAGTGATCTACCGTCGGTGGTGTTTGAAAGAAATTTGGACGGATCAAAGTCATCTAAGCCTGCGTCGCTGAGGAAGGTTTCCAAGTATTTATCCGTCACTTTATTTCTTTCTTTAATCCAATCGGCTTCCTCATCCGAGAGTCCACTTGCGAATCTTGTAAGATCTCCGTCCGGGCAATCTACTTTAGCAGGGGCGTAGCTATCGGTCGGGGACCATGCTAGAGCTGCAGCTCCAAAAAGAAATAAGCCTGCGATCTTCATTGACAGCAAAGTTAAAATTGGAGTCTGCGACAAAGAGGAAAAGCAAAGTTAATATATGCGTATCACAACCGCGCAATCGGTTGCGCGGCATGTATATCCGAGCCCACAGGAATGGCGCTTGACTGATCACTGCGCCCAATATAACAATGATGCGGTCGGATCTCCGTTTATCCCGGAGTTTACTATAAACGAAACGTCAATAGCAAAAGACATTCTTCATTTCGCATACTATGCTCTACAAACAGTATTTCTGATTTATTGCCTCTCTCGCAGAGCTTTAGGAATAGTGGTTTGCTGTCGGCTTTATTTTAAATAAAGGGAAAGTATTTGGTCGAATCTATTCATAGAGCGATGCATTTTTTGGGCGGGGATGCGACATACATGTTTTATGCACATCATCTCACACTCAGTCCCTGACACATTCACACTCACGACGGGGAAGGAAACATTGGCAATTTGAATTCTTCTCTAAGTAATAGCCAAAATGGGTGGTGAATTGCCTATATGATTTAGCTAAAGTAAATAAAGCTTGTGCACATACTAGGTATTGACGACTCTCAAAGATATCATCCCTAAGATCGGCTATCGGCCCATATAGTTTGAAATCTTGCTTTTCATTCTTTTTCCAATATGATTTAGAATTTGAAGCGTATGTACTTTGGGATGTGTCTACCCTTTAAATCCATTAAAAACCTACCAGATAATTGTAAATTTGCTAATGTTGGTGCATTTTTAATTCGTATTGTTTGGTGCTTATTCATAGAAATCACGAATGTATGGTTGAAAAGTAAAGTTGTCTAATCATATTCCATGAAATATAATTTTCCGATACATCAAAAACTTCTTATCCACGATAATAAGAAATATATGGCGTATAAATGTTCATTCAACGGTAGAAATTATTGATAATTCATTCTTACGACCTACTCACGCCGTACTGATACAAATATGCCGTTGATCACAATAACCTACTGTAGCCTTCATATAGACTTCACGTGGTACCTACTATAGTCATGATTTCAAACTCAAATTCTACTTTCTCTAGGATTTTCAAGGTAGATGTAAAATTTCCATTTGATAGGCCACAATTTTTCACTTGAATCGCCGATTGGGGCCTAGAATAAACAATTGGTTATCCTAGCCTCGGTCATATATTGTCTAGTCCCTGCAGGTTTTTAAGCAAGGAGCTTCAACCTCAAGTCAACCATGCCAAGTTCGAACCCTTCAGATTCAAACGGTGGGGACATGGTGTCACGAATCAAAAATATCGCCATGGCACAGAATGAAACGTTGGGTAACATACAAGTCAGATTGAATAAGTGGTACTTGTCCCACTCACCGTTCCAGCGAGTCCTACTAGTAATTGGGGGCGTAGCCATATCCATTATTGGCACGTTGACTCTCATCTTCCATAAACATGTGATTAAGGCATTGGTGGATACTTCCAACTACTTGGAAAATCTTCGTTATGGTCACCTCATCTTGTTCGTTTTGGTCTTTTTTGTGGGGTTCCCGCCTCTAATCGGATATTCCGCATTGTCAATGCTCTGCGGTATGGTATTTGGATTTCCCGGGGGCTGGCCTCTTTTGGCGTCTGCAACTATACTGGGATCCTTAGCATCTTTCTTGGTCTTCAGATTTCTTCTCCAACATCGTGCAGAACAATTGGTACAACACAATGAAAAGTTCAGAGCATTTGCTGAAATATTAAAGGAAGATGCCTCGCTTTTAATTCTTGTGTTGATACGGCTTTGTCCTTTGCCGTATTCGCTCTCCAATGGAGCTTTGGCTGCTATTCCAAACCTTCCCGTTTCTACATATGTAATGGCTTCAGTCATTACCTCTCCTAAAATGTTTGTCCATATCTTTGTTGGAAGCACTATTAAGCATTTGGGCGACGAGGAACGTCCATACTCTGCCAAGGTCATAGACGTGATCAGTATATTGATTACAGGCTGCGCATTGTCGTTAGCATCATACATTATATATAATAGAATGCAGCGGAAGTTGGATTCTTACCACCATGGCAGAGATACAAATTATGACGAATTAATTTTTGGAAACTTTAATGACGACTTGGAATTAGACCCTAGGATGGAATTAGAAGCAGGGGACTTTGATGAGGATAACTTTGTGATTGCAGATGACGATGATGAGACATTCGACCCAAAACAACCAGAATTACCTAACAGAGAAGACCATTCCGGGAATACCAGCGCCGAAAATTCTAAGACCAATAGAAATTATTAAGCGGATGTATACGAATATTATTGTTGATTTCTATTAATACAAGTAAGCAAAACAAAACGTTTTGCATAATGATAGGCTTATAAAGCATGCTTTTCTTAATCAAGGTATAATATCCTTGTCCGTCTCTTCTCGATCTTTTCTGAGGTTAATAAACCACCCTTCTCCAAACGTGTGATAACTCCCGGAGCATCGTTTTCACAAACAATCTCATTTTCAATCAAGAAGTAGTCATCAGAAATACCCTTGTGGCATTTAGAGCATTTGAGGCAAGAAACATGCCATTTCTGCTTCAATTCATTCTCAATACACTCACCTTCAATTGCGTTGCCACAGGATTGACACAAAGTGCCATTAAGGAGGTGGTAATGACGCTGGCAAAATGCATTATCTAGCAATGCATAACATGAGACATTCTTGTTAAAGCTTACCGCACAGCCAGCATAAGTGCACGAAAAACATCCACGATGCCATTGTCCACTCAAATCTCCGGATTTAGAATAAATAGGTTTTTCAGAGCCCCTACCGCTTTCACTGACCACCCGGTGACACGTACGACAGGGCCCCGTACCAGGAGGAACCAATGTACCAGAATTACTGGTTCTAAAGTTAGGGGCATCCAAGTTCATCACAGATTTTGGAAAAGCCTCAAATTCTTCAGGTGGTACGTTATGCAGAAGGATCATCTCATCATGGAGATCGTCAATGTTATTCAGTTCAGCCGATGTATCAAAGACGTTTGCTTCGATCTCATTATCCAACCTTACAGGTTCCACGTCGTAGTTGAAGTTCATGTTTTTTAATTCTTCTTCGATCTTGTGATTTTTTGGGCTGAGAGGCTTGATTGTCTCAGGTGTATTCAAAGAATCATCGAATTGGGAATCATTCACTAGTGGGGTGGTTGGGTATGGGGGTTGAAAAGCACGAGCAGGATTTCTTTCGGATACGAGTGGTGCTATCTCCTCGTCATCCGAATCATCGAATTCTGTTTCTCTTGCTCTGTATTCTTCACCCTGTTCGAGATCTCCAGAATGCCGACGATCATGCAGTCTGATACCTCCATGTATGGTACGTGATGGGTGTTCTTGCTCAAATTCGTCTAGATGCATGCTTTCTTGAGATCCAGTAGATGGTGCATAAGAATGGAATTCTTGCACCGTTGGAATCGATACTCTTCTACTTGGAATAGATGGCTGTGGGGTGTCTTCAGAGTCGAACCCATCCTCAGAGACTGCATGAGATCCTTCCAGATTTCTGGACGTATCTTGTACTTGAATGACAGGGACAATTGGCGTTTCGGGTTCGGTAACGACCGAGCTATTGGCAGTAAAGTAGGAATCCGTTCCATCCACACTTTCCTTGCGTACTTCGGCCACATAATCACCATTTTTCAAGCCATCCAATTGTCTTTGCAATTCGGCATCAATTTCTTCTTCTGGATCATTTCCATCTGTGTTTTTAGATATAATTGAACTGACTGTGGACAACTGAGAGTATCTGAGCATAGGTTTTGTATGATTATCAGATGTCAGGAGGAAGTTTTGAAATTCTGATTGAGGCGCAGGTTCGGCCACCTGTGACCCCGATGACCTCAGGTCTGTAGTAGCACCATTCATGTTGAATTGAAACGAATCTGCATTGTCCAGAAACTCAGCGACAGAATTGTTCAAGTGTTGCATAGTATCAATTGCCGGTCCCCGATTTCTTCTGGAACCACCTTTTCTTGGATCGAAGCCTTTGTGGTCGAAGCCTTTGTGGCCTTGAACTTCTTGCTTGAAGCTATCTAATTCTTGAGACAAGCGCTTTGGCTGAGCAAAAGAAGTGTTGTAAAGCTCGGTGGTATCAACAGACTTCATGCTCTTGTGGTTGCCCTTGTCAACATAAACCTCATTTGAACTGGCGGACGTGTTTGGCGTGGATGGTTTATCAATGAAATTTTCAAACGTTTGTGAATTGGTGCTCGAAGAGCTTTCCGTTTGATCGGGCTGGAAGTTGGCGTAGTTGCTGTCATGAATGTGTAGTTGAAGGTTTTTAACGTTCTTACTCTGGGTTTCGAAATCGGACTCCTCATTTCGGATTTTCCGTTCAGTAGACACAGCGATATTGGGAAGTGAATTATTTTGTTGGTAAGAGTAGTTGTAAGGCTGATCACCCGGATATTTGTCGTTAGATTGGGGGTAAGGAGCGTTTCCCATAGCGGATTGCGAATAAGGGCTCTTTCTTGGTGGTTGGTATCTGTTAGGGTTCAAGTTAGGTACGCCAGAGATTGGAGAGGAGCCTTTCTGCGGCATCGACCTCGAAGACGCATTTCTGTGGCCGTATGTTTCCCGGACGGAATCTGAGACCGCTCGATGAGACGGAAAAGCCGGCGAGTTCGGAGACCGGTTTTTTTCGATCTGGATGGAATTGGCATCCGTCGGGGAACCGCCAAGATTGACATCAAAACCTGCTCGTTCGTAAACGCCTCTATAACGATGTTCGACTTTCAAGGGAGGAAATGGCGAGTCTGTTTGGACCATTGGAGATTTTTCCCCCCGGAAATAGTTGGGGAGATTGCGGAAATGCATTGGAGAACGGGTTCTAGAGACCGAGTAAAAGAAAAGATGGAATGGATAGTCAAAGAGGTGAGATAGAACGGTTGGAACCGAAAACTAACGAAGAATGTACTGTTTGCCGAAGCGTGGCCAAGAGACGAAAGTAACTGTACAGAAAAAAAAAACACACGGTAGTATGTGCAGATACGGCACCGCACTAAACAAAGCCATACCGCGTCTACCTCTCGCAGACACGGTCGCGGGTTATCTGCATGAACCCTAATCTGGCAGCGACTGAAGGAGGTCAATGTCCCAAAACAGTGGCAAGTGCCACGAGCGTTGTTCCGTGGGCCAAAAAGCAGACTACACATTACCACAAATGAGCGATGGAAGAAAGAATACCGCCCAACCGCGCTTTGTTTTCGTATATAACAATATGAATTTAGAGGTGCTAGTATCTGTTTTGCTTTTGGGTGTTTTCGGAATAGTTTTATCGTTGAGGTGGTTTCTACAATTGCATCTGAATATGGCGATTACTCTAGTTATTAAATGCGCAAAAATCTGTCCCACCGTTTACGGCGAACATGGAGGGACGATTGTGATGAAAATTCCATCGCAACTTTTGTCAGCAGAGTGACTGGCACATGTTCCCACTTAAGCTTACACTATTTGTCGTCCGTTAATTTTATTAATTACAAAATCCTATAGTACTGAAGGGCATGCAGATTAGATGTAACCGATTCTGTTGGCAACATCCAAAGCATCGTGGTCAGCGGTCAATCTGATGTAAGCCTTCTTGGTACCGTTTGGTCTGATCAAAGTGTTAACGTTCTCAACATCGACTTCGTACAATTCCTTAACAGCAGCCTTGATTTGGTGCTTGTTAGCCTTAATGGAGACTTGCAAAACCAAGGTGTTACCGTCCTCAACCTTCTTGATGGCGGTCTCAGAGGCAATTGGAGACTCAATAATCTTGTAAGCGTCCAATCTGTTGTAGTGTGGGACAGACTTTCTGGCGTATCTTGGGGATCTAGCCAACTTCAAGGTCTTTGGCAATCTGAAGGTGGTAGAGGTTCTGACCTTAACAACCTTCTTAGAGTTAGTACCCTTCAAAGCAGATTTCTTAGCAGCAGCAGCCTTAGTGTCTGGAGATGGTTAGTACGGGTCAAGAAGAAAAAAAACAGGATTCATTCGTCCAATATTGCATTGACTGATATCATAAATTTATTTCTGGAATGGATTTCCAGGTATATCTATTCTGTGCCAGTGAGTCGAACCTTCATTGTGCTGGGTGGAAGGGGGGAAAACATTGTCAACGTAAAATGTCAGGATAATGTCAGGAGCTTGGAATAGTTTGAACGGAATAAACTGGGAACGTAGGATATAGTCTTGCCATAGACGACGAATGTGTTGGAACTTTACATACTTGGAGCCATCTTTGATCTTTGTCTATCAGAAGTGAAAAGATTTTAATGGGATTATGGTGAGCATTGAAAAAATTCTGCCTGCCGCAGACTGTAACAATACCTGCATGTAGATTGATGTTCAGCATGATCAAGGGCACGTGTGCATGTGACGTTGAAAATCGCGCACGTGCTAAATATTAGGGCTTTTCCTCGACTGTGCTACCCGACTGGCAGACATGGGTGATTATTCACCAAATTCAGGATATAGTCCAGCAACGGATAAATCCATAGATAACTAGAATAGATAATATATAAATACCACTCTATCAACCTGCAAAAATCAGAAAAATAGGAGTGGTGCAGCCATCCGACAAAGTAACCCGCCATGGACGAGGTCCAAGAGTGAATGATAGCTTAGTGAAAGGGTTCTATACTTTACAAGGCCAGAAATCACAGTTGGAGCGGACAATGTTGGTTATTTGTCACCAGAGTGGAGCAGTGATTTGCAGTCGCAGTTATGGCATTTCGTGCGTTATTGTCGTTATAGCCGAAATGATGCGAAACAGGGCACAACAATTAGTATTTTCAAACACACCGAAAATTAAGGTCATGTCTATGTTTCATTATTAAAATTAAGAACACCTAGGGAAGAAAGTAAAAGTAAAACTGGCTAACAAAACTACACATTTTTTTTTATATCTTGGCATAGCCATGCCTGGCTCGCCACTGTAAATAGATCAACATGTCAAGGGATACGGTAGTCAACAGACACGTAAAGAAAAGCAACCGTTATCGCACGAGAGATCATGGACGGCGACGCAAAATGCGGAGCAGGGAATTGTATCGAATACAATCGGATATCAACTGTTTCTTATTGAAATATGCTATGTACATGTCAACCTCTACAAACGACGCAACTTCTTCGATCTTGAACCACCAAACTTCAATCTGGTGTTGTCAGTCACTCTCACAATATGCGGTCTCACGTTGGCACCTTCCTTACCTTGCAATGCCGATGTGAATGCTTCTCTCCCCTTACCAAAGTCTCTCAAGATTAACTCAACCTTGTCGTTGGGACCAAACAACTTCTTCTCCTCGATCATCTTGAATAAACGAGAACTGACTTGGTAGCCCGCTTCATACTCGGCTCTGTTGGCTTTTCTGAACCCCAACATACCGGCACTGACATGGAGCTTAACTTGGTGGGGTAATTGCATGTAGTAGAGCACCTTTTCGTTGTAAGTCAAGTGCTCGTTTTTCTTCATGAAGTCCAAGTCCTCGACGACTGCAACAAGCGAACACAAGGTGTTGTGTCTGTGGAATGTGGCGTAGATCTTCCACATGACGATTTTCTCGTTCTTGGCGCTGGCGAACGCTCTCGTATTCAACGAAGCATCAACACCACTTCTGGCGACCGCAGAAGCCACAGGGCTACCACTGAGCCACCGGGAAGCAGCAGAAAAGCCTTTCAACGGCGTTTGAAGCTGGCGGAGTGACCTGAGACCAGCAAACATGGGATATGGTTTGGCTTTGGTTATCACGACTTCACGCTAGGCTGAATTTTTTTTCGGTGATCCGTGAGTGGTGTACGGATGTGGTCCTTCCCACCACGGCGGCGCCCGAGGTATAATTCGGGGGGCCCGAGGTGAACCCGAAACTAATTCGGGGCCGGACCGAGGCACGAAGCGGACGGCCGTCGAAATCCGTCAAGCATGGCAATGGGAGAAATTCCACAACAATTTTTTTGCCCGTTTCTCTCGTCTCCCGTGCCGTACCCGATCGCATTTCTCCCCATTGCCCCAGGGCGGGCGCTACGACCGAGAGATGGGCCCAACCGGGGGTGCATACAGAATTGGCCTTTGGCAAATAATTCACCCAAACAATGGGGACTTCACCCGAGAAGGCTCGCCGCTATTGTTGGTGCCAAGCGCTCACTAACCTTTGTGCCTGATTGCTGTTGATACACACCGTAGTGTGAAGGACCCCTCCGCGCTGACAACGGGTTAGACCCGATCGTTGCTGATAAAAAAATAAAATAAAACAGAAAAAAACAACAGCCCCAAAACCCAAACCACGGCAGAGCATCAGATCCATCCACACTCGCGGCCATAGCCCACGCTTACGGTGAAACTCTACTCTTGTTTATCATTCCGCAGGAAAAGCCGCCGCCCTGATGCTTACCAAAACGCCACGGAGGCTGGCGTACAGCACACGTGACGACGGCGTAGGTGAACCGTCCTGCACTGCCACGCACCCGCGGCCACGCAAACTGATAGCCACCTGCCCGTTGAAAACACATTCCCTCACAAATACACTTTTCGGCGGCAACGTACGGCAACACCCTGGCATTCCCCGTGACCCATCCCACTTTTACCTTTTGCGTGTATTTGCTGTCCTCGAGTAATACCCCACGCCGTCCGCTTTCGCATATCATTGCCTGACGCGAGCCACTGCCACCGCTATCAGTCTGTGTAACGATATTACCGCGCCTCCCCCATGAGTTTCAGCAACGAATATATCCTCGATGGCGTTGTCAACAACGAAACGTCGGAGACGGCCCGAATGTACGTGAAGGAGTACAAGAAAATCGGCGAAGGTGCTTTTGGCACCGTTGTGGAGGCGAGTTTGGCGGAAGTCGGAACTGACGGAAGCCCGTCGCCCACTCGATTGGGCCCGTTTGCAATAAAGCGGGTGTTGGCCCAGACCGAATACAAGTGCAGAGAGTTGGAGATCTTGCGAACGGTGAGCCACCCCAACATTGTGTGCTTGAAGTACTTTTTTGACAAGAGAAACCCCCAGGACAACAAAATGTACCAGAATCTCGTGATGGAATGCTTGCCGTCAAATTTGCAAAACGAAATCAAGTATTACCGCCAATCAAAATACACCATTCCATACCCCCACATGAAGGCATATACGTTTCAATTGGCCCGGGCAATGCTCTACTTGCACGGATTCAATATCTCCCATCGTGACATCAAGCCTTCCAACATTTTGGTTGACCCCACTAATGTCAAATTGAAGGTGTGTGATTTTGGCAGCGCTAAGCAATTGGAGCCAAATCAGCCGTCGGTTAGTTACATCTGCTCCCGCTATTATCGTGCCCCAGAGCTAATTGTGGGTTGTGCGGTGTATACCACAAAAATCGACATATGGGGCTTGGGATGCGTGGTTGCGGAAATGTTTTTGGGCAAACCCATCTTTCAGGGCCAATCGTCCGAGTTACAACTCAAAGAAATCTCTAAACTTTTGGGTCCTCCACCCAAAACGTTTTTCTTCAAGAGCAATCCCCATTATAGAGGTAATATGTTCTCCAACAAGCTATTCAGCTGTACCATCAAGGAGAGGTTTGAGCAAATATTCTCCAATTCTCCTCCGGATGTGATCGACTTGTTGTTGAAGATTCTCGTATATGATCCTGAAATGAGAGCAAGTCCAAAGACGATTTTGCTGCATCCATTCTTCGACGAGTTGAAACAGGAGAACTTCCATGTTTATCCTAGAGGGGCGCTGGAGCCTATTAGGTTAGAGTTGTTTGATTTCAGTAAGTTTGAGCTTAATCTTTTGGAGTCTTCGAAAGATGAGATTCTGCGGGCATGAGCAAACTTACACGATCTTTGAAAGAGCTTATAGAGAAGAATTTGTTGCATCTTTATCGAGCCTCGACCAAGTCTCAATTAGAGTTGGCCGGTTTCTTCATTTCTTCATTGTATCCATAATATATACACCATTGTTACACGCGTAAACGAGTGACACTACAAAAGTTTAACAGCAGTTCACCCGAGAGGAGATTTACTATGAATTCATGTCTTCCTTTAATTGTTCGCCAATCACAAACAGACACCTTTTGAAATTAGTTCAACGCCAAGCTATAACTGTACTCGTCCTCAATGTTCTGCGACAACCACAACACAATGCAACTCAACATAATGCATCCATTACAGACAATATTGGACACACCCATACCAAGAGTTGGGAATGTGTAGTGCTTCATCAAAAACTTCAAAATAAAAACCATGAAAGACCCAGCCAAACCGCCCGCTAAAAGAGAGAAACCAAAGAACAAAATCACTCTGGCAGCCCAAGCGTTTCCATTACCATCACCCAAAAACAGGTTTTGGCCCTCTGCGAAAAGGTTCGACTTTTCAATGGAGTTCACAATAAGCATCCCCAAGGTAGAGCATATAAATGGGATCCAATCCACAAATGTAACGTGAACAACCGAAGCATTGACGGTTTTGGAATACACAGCCGAATCTACCATTGACCAAAGCCCAATGGCAAAGAGAGCACCTGCAAGGTAGATGCCGAAAGATCTCAAGTTTTGAGACTTTGGAAGACGGAGAAGTGATGCGTCAAAGCGGAATAGACCCCGGTGCTGTTCCATGATGGTGTAATAATTGCCAGTGTCAATCGCAGGAAGGGGACGATAACGAACTTGAGATACTCCCCCAGATGTACGGATGTGTGATACGTCACCGCCGCTTTCCGTTTGCGTCCAGAAAGCTAACCTCAGTACGATGTGCCTACAAAAGGGGTGAACCGGCTGTGGGTCACTATTACATGCGATGGAATCCTGTTGTTGGAGACGCTGCTTCAATTTTGTTCTATAAGGTGGTAATTGTGCTCGCCAGAGTGGCGTAGCGGTTGATGCAGGTTGGTTCCACATTCAGGCTTCTGTGGTCAGAGTGCCGTTGGTATTACTCTGCAAATACTTCGGATTAATTTTGTAGATATCAACGTCTCCCTGCAACGTGCAAACCGCCAATGTTTCTCCGTCATCACAGACTGTAACATCCAAAACAGTAGCACCTGGTTGCAACTGGAACACAATGTTTTTAGTTTGAACGTTCCAGAAAAGAGCACCGGATGTTTCAGAGCCTGAAACAACGATAGGATCTGTTGTGCATGTCACGAAACAAGTTCCTCCATCGTACTTGCTGTTGATAAGGCTATTATCGACGCCCGTGTATGTTTTCACTACTTTGTTGTTCATATAATCCCATAATCGAATTTTTCCGTCCAAGCTGGAGCTGAGAATATATTTTCCATTAGGGGTTACATTAACCACAGAAATGGGGAAGTTTACGACGTCATTGGTTGACGCAGTAGCAGTTCCGTGCGACGAGCTGTTGTACACCAATGTCTTCAAGCACTGCCCGGTCTCGGTGTCAAATAGTCTCATCAAGCCATCATACGATGCACTGATAATGATGGTGTCGTCTGGAGTCAAGCAAACACAGCTGACAGGATCAGAATGAGCTGCCAATGTTTTTAGACTCTTGCCGCTGCTAAGATCCCAAATGACGATAGACTCGTCTGCAGCTCCACTGATTAGTAGGTTACCCTTAGAATTGAATTTGATAGTAGTGATGTGGTATGTGTGTTTCTTCAACACCTTTATGCTTTTTCTCTTGGAAATAGACCATAGTATAATTGTCATATCATCGGAGCAAGACGCTAGCGTGTTGCTATCAAGAGGGGAAAATGCAAGATCCGAGACTCCCTTGCTATGACCAGTGAGAACTGTCACAAGATTCCCACTGCTGAGATCATAAATCCGTATCTTGCCCATTGACGAACATGTTGCGAGCATCGATTTGTCGGGCGAGATCTTTACTGCATTGATCAGTTCGTCCACAACATTGATATTGTAACTGTGGATGTAGAGTTGGTCCAAAATGGCATTTTGCACCGAACCTGGCTGTGTCTCGTGATTCTTAGACTTTTTTTCAACAGCGTTCTCCATTTACAGTTGCTTCTAGTTGGTCTTTTGATAGCGAACTGAGCGCGCACAATAGTTATGCGCTACACGCTTACACTTGCACAGTACAACACCAGGAATAGTTTATTACCCTATAGCTATATGATCCATCTTTTCCAACCATGATTCTAGCAAACTTTTTTCGATCTCATCCAACGGGCCAGCCGCCGCGGATTTTTTCGAATATGCTTCCATTGATATCGAAGTAGTTTGGTTGGATTGCAAATTGGATGGCACAATTGCGCGCTGCAACTGAAGCCGTAATGATGAAGTTTCAGGGTTAGCCTGAGGCTTTGTGAGCTCGCGGAGGTAGTATTTTAGAAACTGACACACCAACACTTTTGTCTGACTGCTTTCTGCGTATTGGACCGGAGAGAACAAATTGGTCAATTTTTCGTTCAACGTGACCAACTCGTCATATTGTTGTGTGGAAAGACTGACTTTCTGTTCAAGTTTGCCAAATACTCGGTTGAGAAGCTTGACATGTTCCAATTTTAATGCCCTACTTGTTTGCAATGAGTCATTTCTAAAGCGGGAGACACTCGAAGGGGACGAAGACGTGTCCTTCGAAAGCGGCAAAGGCGGTTGGATAACCATCTCGTCTTCAGCAAGAGTTGAGATACCCTGGATAGTACTGAAGTCAAACTGTACCTCCCCACTGCTTCTCTTCGGCTCATTGGCGGTTCGCCATTTCTGCTGGTTGGATGCGATCTCCGTGGGAATGTAGAACCGCTGGGTTCTGGGTTGATGGTTTTCTTGAGCCCATTTTAGTTTCCGTGTGATGAGCCGTTTCAAAAGAACCCGTTTGGCGTCATTGTCCGTTTTTTTGAATTGGGTAATAAATTTATGTTTGAGAAGCTTAGAGGCGGAGGGGCGGTTGGCCGCGTCCACCACAAAACATTTCTTGAGAAAATCCTTGAGTATATCGGAAAAGTCTTCCACTCTCATAAGACCAAGTAGATCAATGAAGTCTGCGTCGCTTTTACAAGCAGAAATACGTCTGAGCGCAGCCATAGGCGCAAGTTCATTCTGCAATGGTGGCTTTCCTGTCTTGAGCTCATAAAGGCAGCACCCCAAAGACCAGATATCTGCCTTAAAACTGTGGCCCCCGTTGTTACTGAGAATAATTTCTGGAGCCATCCAATACGGAGTTCCCACAGTGGTGTTTCTTCTGGAAAAATTGGAGTAGAGTTGAGTGGATACACCAAAGTCGGTCAATTTGACATCTCCATCCTGGCTCAACAAGATGTTTTGCGATTTCAAATCCCGGTGTATTTTCCCCAGCTCATGCAAATAGGTCAATGCCAATAAGATTTGCTGGGAGATGACGCTTACGGTCATTTCATCGGCAATGGGACCAGGACGCAAGAGCTCAAAGAGCGAACCACCATTGACATATTCCATGATTACCCAAAGCTTATAGCCCTTAACAAAACACCCTAGATAGCTGGTAATCTGAGGTAGCCGGCATTCGGATAAGATTTGGATCTCCTTATTCACTTCGAACAAGTCTGCCAGTTCATTCTCTAAATCAATTTGTTTAATGGCAACTTCTTGGCCAGTAGCTTTAACAATCCCTCGAAACACAACCCCAAAAGCTCCTCTTCCAACCTCCTCAAACACATCTAGCTCGTCCAGGTTGTGAATTCTATCCATTGCCAGTTTAAAGTGGTACAATGTACGTTCTGCATGTATCCAGGTCACTAACTTGCTGCCGCTAGTAAAGTCACGAGACTTCCATCGTACAAAGCAGAAATGGATAGTCATTTCGAGCTAATTGAGGAACATCCTGACCGGAAAAGTTCATATTAATAGCTTAGCTACTTTTTTCCCCGGGATAATCTGTCATTTTGTGAAGGCTTCATTGCATATTTCTTTGGTGCTGAATGACCCCAGAGATCTACAGTGCACACCCGCGATGTTCACTTGAATGCGTCTGATGAAGTGATAGGCAAATGATTCGACTTTGGACAGGCTTAAAATTGCATTCGGGACTCAGGAGTGCGCCATATTGTTTTAAACGTGCGTTCATTTCCTCGGGGCTCAGGCCCCAAGAGGTCTCGAATGACGATTTTCTCACCAATGTTATCAAATCGGGCAAGTCTGCGCCCGACACCGAATATGTTCGATGCACCGTGTATAACGCAAGTGGCGACATGGTAATCCATGGAAAAGATATCAGAAAGCTGGATTTTATGAAGAAGTACGGCGTGGCACCTCGAGATCTAAGGAAAATGGTGCGATCCCATACACAAACGAGTGCCAAGGGTGTGAATGTGGATTTTGTTCCTCTGATCCTGACAAGAAAAGATTGTATTTTGCTCAACTTATTGAATATTAGGGCCCTTATAAGATGTGACACTTTGGTGGTTTTCGAAAGTTTTTCTACACTGGGGCTAGGCTTCAAATTTAATGAATCGCTCTCCCATGGGGCGTTCCTCAAAGAGTTGAGCACTCGCTTGAGAGCATCACATCCAGATGCCATTGGTTTACCTTACGAGCTCCGAGCTTTGGAAGCCATATTGGTTGACGTTACAGGAAACCTAAATACCGAGATGTCAGTTCATAAAACTGTATTAAACAACATATTGTCTGGCCTTGATAAGTCAGTTGAGCGGACGAAACTACGGTACCTTCTTATCGAATCGAAAAAGCTCGCTCAATTCCATCAGAAAGTGAAGCTCATTGAAGATTTACTAGACGATTTGCTTGACCAGGATGACCTTTTGAATGACCTTTACTTGACAGAGAATCTGCACGGTAAGAAGAGAGTGTCCTTCAATCACCAAGAAGTGGAGCTTCTTCTTGAGTCCTACTATACTACCATTGGAGAGATTGTCCAAACTGTTGAAAATCTAATGTCTCAGATAAAGACATCCGAGGAAATTATCCGGTTTGTGTTGGATGCGAATAGAAACGAATTGATGCTTCTCGGACTACGATTTTCGATCGGCTTACTTTCGATGTGTTGCATTGTTTATGTGTCAGCATTATACGGTATGAACTTGGAGAATTTCATCGAGGAATCAGATGGCGGCTTTGAAGTGGTTGTTATAATTGGGACGATTATGACAACAGTCCTTTTTGTCTTTTGCCTCAAACAAATTGATAAGGTACAAAAGATTACAATGTCAAACCAGGCGAAAAAGAAGGAATTACCGTTCAAAGGGAGTCATGTAAGGTAATTTCTATCGGATTCAAGCGATTAGTGCTTGCGCTTCGCAGCATACCTTCAGCCGAATTATCTCTTCTATGGACAGGAGAGCTCAAGGGCGAAGACCGTGGCGTTGTCCCCGTTCTAAAAGGCCTCAACTCAAAATTTTCCGTACCGAGTAACGCATTATTTTTGAAGGCTGGTGCTGATGGCTTTTTCGGGGTCACAGCCGTAATCTTCGGCTCTTTGATATCTGCATCCTCCACATAGGGTGCAGACTCGAGAATAACTTCCGGCGCCTTTTTGATAATGCCGAGGTTTTTCTTTTGCTGTTCCTGGCGTTCAATGTAGTTTCTTTCACTAGATAAAAGTCCCTGGAAAAGCTTGAAGCGAACTTCAGGTTGCAATAAATGAAGAAGAAGTCTGTTATATTTTTCAATCGGAGGAATAAAGCCAGAAGTATGTTTCACAATAGACGGCCTCATTATCAAATGGAGAAATGGCACACTACCAATAGCTTGCATGCGATTCAAAGATTGGGCGATTTCTTCAATCTTTTTATCGTTTAACTTTATACCAGGTTCTGCCACGTCGTCTGTGTTTCCGAATCCTTGGAGGATAGGAAGATCATGAACGTTGGTTATATGCTCCAAGATATGAACGAGCGAGCTCAAATTAGCCCGTGGGATTGTGGTTAAGATGCGAATTGTCTCAGCTATTTGAGCACTGTAATCCGCATCTTTCTGAGCGTAGTTTCCAACGAGTGAGTCAAAAACGGTCGATGGAATGATCGAATCTCCAATCTCTAAGCACCAATTCTTCAAAAAATTAACAAGTACTGATTTACCCCTTGACTTTAAATTTTGAATAATCATGGCAATCACAGCACTGTCCACTTCATGAGGAGAATGAATATTGATTTCAGCACCGGGAATAAAATCTTGGATGGCAGTCACGACCTCACTTTTCACCAACCAGTACGATTGCAAATTGAGAGGAGCGACCCAGAAGTCTTTGATGTCAGAATCATCAGTTTCCTCCAATTCCAAAAGCAGAATTACCTCATACAAAAATTTGGGGATTGAATGGTTAGTCAATAAGTTTCCCTTTGAATTTGACAAATTAACTTGTAACGGGATGTCCTTGAAAAGATTAAATTCAAGATTAATATTTTGAAAGTTCGTATTGAGTTGACCAGCAAAATTCTTTTGCGCAATGTGCTCGGGAGCAACATTGGAGGGGAAATAAATGCCACAAGAAAATTCACGCACCATTTTTTCAAAATCTTTCTCGTAGTGTTCTGTTTTGTTAAAATCAGAAACAAATTGCTGGGCAAAGTCGTGAATCTGTTCCACAGATTTCAAAGAATGTCCGTAGATAATTTCCAGTAGTTTAGTCAATGAACGGTAGACAACCTCTACCTTCAATCTCTCGAAAGTCTCCAAATAACTCGATCGATGGGAAATTTCGACATCTAGGAGGTGTTTGCTTCTCTGAAGTTCGTCGTAAGTATCATTGTAGCTCTTTTCCAATATCTTAATAGCTTCTTCAGGTTGTTTTGGTTTGATGAAGGATGATTTCATTGATTTGAACATAACGTTGAACCTTTTAGATGTTGACAGAGCCATTTCATTCACATATTGCTGGGTGCCATCGAGCTTTAACGACGTCAAATTCAGAGAGGGCAGAAGCACTTGCTTAGAAGACTGAACACGTTCATCGTTGAGTGCATCCAAAAATGAATCGGACCACTCGTACCATTTGCCCTCAGAAGCAAATTTCTTAGCGAAGAAACCAGTGCCCACAATGATTTTCAAGTCAATTAGTCCTTGTCCAAAACGCTCTAAGTTTAGACGAGAAGGATTAAAACCAACAGCTTTCCCTTTAAGAAAATAGTCGCAAATCTGTTCGCTGCTGAAAATCTCGTTTCTGTAGCCAGGCAAAGGAATTGCTCTGCGAGTCACGTCAATCGAATCAACAAATCTCGAGAAGAAATCACGGAAGTGAGTAATATCAGGAAAGGTGATTACTGTTCCAATTGATAATGGGAAGTCAAACAAGTCACTAGATTCTGCAAGACTTTGCAGTTTTAACGAGGGGCTTGGACTGGCGGTTCGGTTCGGATTTGGAGTTTGAGGAGCCTCTTCAATTTCATGGACATCAGAAACAGATATATCTGCTGAGATTTCCCCAGACTGTTTCGCCGAAAATTCCAACAATCTCTTACTGGAATCAAACTCACCCATGATCTTTTCAACTTCCCTATAACAAGACTCGTAGTCCAGAAGCAATTCGCCAAGCAAATCTAGCCCTTGGATAATTTGGGGTTCGTGTTGCTTAATGAAGCTGGTAACCTTTTCCAACACCAATCTATCAATGTCCGAGGCCAACGCCTGATTTTGGTTCAGTTCAGCCAGACTCCGCTCTTTGTATTGATCAAAAATATACGACATGCTGACCTCCATTTTGGAGGTCTCCTGACCTTGTCTTCTTCTAGGGATATCAAAAACTCTTCTCGAAGACAGTAAATCCAGTGCAAGCCCTGCAAAGTATTCTCCATTGGCATGGTAATGCTTCATATGACCGAAGATAAGCTTGCGAAGTTCATGTAGTTGCGAAAGTGACCGTAGCAGCTGAGTGCTGAGATTGTCGATCCCTGACTTATAATCAGGGGACCAATATAAATTGGCGAATTTGGACATTCTATTATTGGGATGGACACAGGCCAAGCTAGCCTAATCGAAAGATAAACACTCGAAATGTATGGAGTGAGGTATTCGGATGTATGGGTTTGTTAAATGCCCTACCACGTCAGAAATCCAACTCTTTGCCCGACCAACGCCGAGATTTGAAATTGATAATCAGTTTCATTTTTCCTTCAATTTAATTTCCCAGTGACACGAAAAGCGCATTGTTCACAGCTGCATGCAAGCCAGAGGGTTTACTTATTAACTGAACTAACAGTGAGACCATGCGGACTGAAGATTTGTAAGTGTTATGAAGCGTCATAAAGCTATGGGGCCCTAATTTACTGGAATTATTTCTTTCAAACACATGTAGAGAACTACTAAGGGCCAGAATTATGTCAGTGAATGTAATGCATTATGTTGTCTATAATCGTGATAAATATATACGGGCGATTCTAATTATTTACATGAAATATCCCCCTCTTTGACATTTCTTCTTCGGCTTTCTTTTGGAACCCCTTTTTCAATTTTTGGATCAAATTAATGTCATTTGAGATTCCCATCTTGATCCACGAGACTTTACGGTACGCGTTTATCACCCTAGCAGGAACAGTGTTAGATGACGGTTCCAACCCGAGCATTTTTCGCAGTTTGAAAGCCACATCACTTAAAAAATGATCATCTTCCTTGATGGATTTCTTGAATATGTTCCAGTTGCAGATCTCATTACTGCTGGGGACTTCCCAAGGAGCCTTCGCATTCAAACCACTCGAATTGAGGAATAGGATTTGGGCCTCTAAGTCTATCAAATGTGATTGGGTAAGTCTTTTCATGATCCGGTAATGCTCTGAGAATTTGATTTTTGGAATTGAAAAGGGGAGATCCTCATCAGAAGTATTTGTGGCACCTCCCTCGGTGTCATTAAAAGGTGAATTCATTTCCATGGGCAAATTGAGATGGTGCAAAGCCTCATTATGAATCAAATATCTAACGAGTTCGCTAACTCGGATCACATCATGGTTTTCTTCGTTTTGGCATAATGTCAGAATTATTTTTCCATAAACCTCTGGGGGCACAGAATTAACCCGATCTTTATATCTGGCGTAGATTGAAAGTGAAATGTATGCTTTGTTCTTGATGTTACGATTGGCACAAATAGCATTCACCATATTCTTTAAAGTGATACCATCGATTTCTATTCCTGGAACAATATTTTCCCAGGTTTTAGAAAGTGCCTCATCGTTTTCTGAATTCAAGATTGCATGATACACCACTTTCTCTGCAATCCTCGTATCTTGTCTCCAAGAAGGTCGGTGAAGATCTGTTTCAATAAAGGAGATGACATCTTCGTAACTTCTTGTTGTTTTAGAGAAGTCTTCGAGAAGCCGTATGCAAAGGTTGTTCAGGACTGGTAAGCTTATCGATGATATCTTGTTCACAAAAAGCTCCTTGAGAAATATATTATCAATGCAATCATACACTCTATTCCACGTGGAAAGATTCACCTCCAAGTCCAAGCGTTTGGCTAAAGTTAAGTAGTTCATTATGACTTTGTAAGTGCTGGTGAGAAACCTGCGATTAGAGTGCTTTCTGCAAATGTTCAATAGTTGATTTATCGTATCGATGTTTGGCCGATGTCCGTCTTTTGTCATCACAAGTAGCAACTCTCGGGCAAAGGAGCTCTGAAATTTATCATAGCCAAAGAATTTGATAAGGTAGTTGTAAGTATCGACTGAGCGGTATGGTTTGAATTGATCATTTTCCAAGAAGTGAGTGTAAAGTAGAATTTCCGGTACAATTCCACTCGACAAGGAAGATGAATTTTTGTATAGTATTTTCAGATGCGTGAGGAAGTACACATATTCCCGAAATGACTCTTTAGTGAGGGGCTCCGGAAAAGGAGGGAGTTCTTGGAACCAAAAACGGGGTATATCTGGATATCGAGACATTTGGTATACTGTTTCTTGCTCTGCCAACGTACTGGCGAGAGCACTGGGGTCGTTCGTGGTTTCAGCCGATTTCAAGTTTGCCGGGGTGAGTTCGACCAAAAACTCCATCACCTTATTGAATAATAGGCGGTCACTCAAGAAATTATTGAAGATATCCACTCGATCTGTGCTTCGCTTGGTTTGTAAATTTGCTTCAGCTCGTTCCGCATCATAGCGGGATTCGCTCTCGTCGAAGATCTTTAGTTGCGGCATATCTAACGGTTTTAGGAATTGCTGGAATCTTTTTCTTTGAAACCCTCGAAGATGGGGTCGTAGCTTCTTAAGTTGTTCTTGAGGTACCCGATCTCGAGGTAGAGGATGAGACGACTCATATTGACTCACGGGATATCTCGAAGTCGTAACCGGGAGTGCTTTTGGTTTCTGGTTTTGAATATGACGAACTGTACGGGTTACCCTCGTGAGAGCATCTCTTAAAGTGCTCATCACTGAGACATGAGCGTTTGTGGTTAACAATTTTTCGTTCGCATGAAAGTACCCCAGAAAAAAAAAGTGCGCGGGCATGATCGAGTCCGACAGTTAATCATTATTGTATTCTACACCACGGAGAATGAACAGACCATTCGGTATTACATATCTAGATTAAAAATGAGTCTATTAATTACATGAAATCGTCGTCGCCAAAGTCGTCGTAGTTGGCGTCCATGTCATCGTAATCATCCTTCTTGAAGGACGAGTTAACGTTAGTCTTGACCAACGGTTTCGCCTTCTTCTTACCAGCACCACCAGTAGCAGTACCACCACTCTTTTGTAATCTGGCTTGTCTCTCTTGTCTTTCCTTATCCTTAAGCGTGACGTTCAATGTGGAGACCACTTTTCTCACGTTTTCCACACTCAATGGCTGGACGAGTTCTCTGATCAAGTCAATAGCCAAAGACGAAGTATAGTTCATCAAAGAGTCCTCGGCCAAGCCCTGCAAGATAGGACCCAAGGTTTTTCTCAACTTCTCAAACTCCTGCTTGTTCGTGGGCTGGAATAATGGGTGTTCGTTCAATGGGGTATCGACAGTGAAACCAGCCTTTGGCTTCGCTGAAACTGCCAATTTTTCCCTTGGATGAGCATTTACACCATCAAGGTCGGCGACACCCAAACCACCGAACAAATCAGCTGCGTTGTTCAAGTCCGCTTCCAATTCAGCTTGTCTCAACAACTCCTTTCTGGTCTTCTCGTCCACAGTGTCGATTTCCATGAGCTTTGTCATACCATTCTTGGAGGCCAACTTCTTGGCCTTAGCTTCGTCCTGCTTCTTTTTCAACTCAGCCTTCTTCTTGTCTTCTGCTTCCTTCTTCTTCTTGGCTTCGGCTTCCTCATCCACATCCCAAGAGTCCATTAAAGGCTCATCGTCGGCTTCCTCTTCCCAGGAGTTGGTGGCTGGCTGGGTGCTGGTAGGAATGTCAAAATCTTCGTCGTCCCAAGACATGGTAAATGCTGTAATCTATAATTCGGTATGATCTATCCTTTTTGCAAATGCAATTTTTTCTACAGTGCTTGGTGTACGGGTGTGCGCCTGGTATCTATGAGGTGCAGCCCATGGAGTGGTTTTATAGATGGATGTAGAGATGAGGCATGACTTGGGGCGTATCAGTCTCCAATCAATCATTAATAACTCTTCGGGTATCGTTTTTAGATCAAGCGTGGAATATTGATTTGATGTTCGATATTCTGCATTTTCATCTGGTCGCCGAGTCGGATATGGCGAAATCCATCCATTGAACCATTGACACGTGACCTCCCATCCCACTCTCTGTTCGGTCTTACTTGCATTTATGCATCTATGTGGCCTGAAAGTTCACAATGTCCCAGTATGTGTTCGATGCTTAAGGATGAAATGAAGCGGTTTTAGGAGTAAAGCATCAATAATTTTTCGACATTCTCTCGGTTCACGAAATAATGGTAGATCGGCTGTGTATCTAAAAAATAGCACGATGAATTTAAAATCGTACTTCCCATATTTAATCACACTGAAGAAAAAAACAAATAAAAATAACAAACCGTCAATAAAGCTTGGTCCACTCAGCGACTCAAGTCTAATAATATTCTTCGTATGATTGCAATACTGGGATAAATGTTGAAAGTCTGCAGATAACCATATTTTGATACAGGTTCTCCCCACTGATGCGTGGAATGTGCAGCATCACATCCAAACAAAATGGATGAAATCTTTAATATCTTGCATCATGCGAAAGACCAAGGCTCTTCCATGGGTCCAGGATTCAAGATAAGCTCTAGTACCGTTGGTGGCATGGGTATCTTTGCCGAATCAAAACAGGCAAAAGACACTATTGTACTTCGAATTCCGAATAAATGCACTTATGACATCGCTAATCTACTTGCGTTGATGAAATCTTTACAGGCAGAAACTGACCGCTTCGATAAAATAATCAAGGCCTTCCTTAGTATCAGCAATTTAGACTCTGAAACTGCCATTATTAGAAGTTATATATGGGGACTCACCGTTATCCAGTCCATGTCCAAGATGGCCGTTGCAAAGGTGAAGGCATTGGACCAAGTAGAACCATACTTGAGGGTTCTACTGACTACCCCAGTCCTTAATGTGGATGAATTCAAATTCTCCTCGGACCACCAGGTACAACTACAAGTTTTAGAGAAGCAAATGGTGCGCAAAGCACACACTGAGCTTGCCCAGACCATTGAAGATTTGGAGCAACATCTACCGTTTGAGATGGCGTTCCAACTACATCAAGCAGTGAAGTCGCGTGTTCTCGAGATACCTCACGCTGTTGGAGATGGAGATGGAGAAGACTTTGAAACGGATGTTACCTTGGTGCCGTTGTTGGATTTTGCTAACCATAATTGCGCATATAATGCAGTGTTTGATATAGACCGGACAAACAGAGACGTGCTTCTTCGCCTTGAAAGTTCCGTCGAGGCTGGGCAAGAAATATTCATCAGTTATTCCCCGGGAGAGGTCAAAAATACGTTTTTTCGCACTTATGGGTTTATTCCTGATGGAGAAGGGGTTTATGAATGGCGGATACCAGATATTGGTGGGTTAATAAATGAGGTGAAGGGCACCACCGATATCAATTATGCCGCGATGGCCAAATGGCTCAGGATTGTCCCTCAATTGCAAATATTTGTTGACAGTGAAGGCAATGCCCTGTTGGATCCACTGGAATTCCAAATTCCTGTGCTCATGATTCCGGGGTTGCAGTACTACCCGGACTGGAGAGTAGAATTGGATGATATGCGCGAAGAGATCCCACCAGGAGCCGATGTTATGGAATGGATTACATTGTTACACCAACAAGAGCAGTCGGGAGATATAATATATGCTGGTGAAACGGCATTTGGTGTCACCTGGAATGATACTTACATCAATGTTCCCAGTATTTTGGAACAGACGGGATATGCCTCTGACAAGAAATACGAGTCGCTAATGCCACAGACATTACACGTGACTAAATGCGCAATCACTAATGCGATCGCTAAAGACAACGACTATTTAGTCATGAACCACAATCCGGAACTACAAAGATATTTCCAGAACAAGCACATGTACCTCAAGCAAATTGCTGACTTGTGTGACTAAAATGTTTGGAATGCAGCGGAAGGTTCGGTGCTGATTAATTTTCGGTCACAACAGCTGCGGAGTAAGCATCCACGTATGTGCCGGAACGAATTTGTAATCACACTGCGAAATGGCCTGGGTCGAAATGCTTAGGTAATGCACGGAACGGTGTGGCTCGCTCAGTATATAAATCAACACGTTTTTCTCGATAAATCGTTTTTCTTCATCGAAACACACACATACACACTCACACAAATGGTTACCGTTATTAAGAGCAAGGAAGAATTTGACGCTGCTTTGAAGCACACTGGATTGGTCGTGGTGGACTTTTTCGCCACTTGGTGCGGTCCATGTAAGATGATTGCTCCATTGTTGGACAAGTTCTCCGCTGAATACACCAGTGCCAAGTTCATCAAGGTCGATGTCGACGAATTGAGCGCCATTGCTCAAGAGTACGAGATCTCTTCTATGCCAACTGTTCTTTTCATCAAGGACGGCCAAATTGTCACCAAGGTCATTGGTGCTAACCCAGCTGCTTTGAAGCAAGCCTTGGCCAACAACGCTTAAGTGTTTGAACAAGCTAAATAGATGTAATAATGAAAAAAAAAAAAAAATTTTTTAGAAAGCTATAACTGTAGAGATTTTAGACTGTGAATCCAGATTTCCAAACCGAGTTATTGTTCATTAGGGATTGCACTATACTCAAATCCGTTCGAGGAAGGTTTTAACTATGCTAAGGTCACAAAGATTCAGATAGATCTTTTCATGAAGAGCATACTGAACAAGTGCGTCGTAAATCAAGCAGTATTGACGCATTGTCTGAACCATCAGAATCCGATCTTGACGGAGATTGTTCACAACATCATACACGGGATCACGAGGAAGATTGTAGCCGTTATCGTTGAAATTCAAGAGTGAAACCACAGAGTCCACGGCGCAGAAGACACCCGTGCGGCCGCAACCAGCCGAACAATGAGCGATAATGGGATACCTCGATTTCACTGATGCACGCGATAAGACGTGTCGCTTCAAACACACAATGGAAAGTAGGTCCTTCACATCGACATTAGCACTCATATCTTCCCATTTGTCCAAATGGACCTGCAAGACAGAATGTTTTGAGTTGTCATTAACAAGGATCTCAAACGCACGAATGGCAAAGTTACCACTTTGTTCTTGCAGAATGAGTTGTACCTCCAACTTATCGTGACCTGAAAAGTAGACACCAGGAATCCAGTACGACGAGCACTTGTGCACGCCATTCTCGATCTCATTTGTGAGTGACACCACTAGGAGGCATTTCTGGTTCACAATGCATTTCCAGAAATCACCAATGGTTTCCTGCAATGGGCCTTGGGTAGCAATAAACCGCATGGCATCCATGTCCAGATCTGAGAAGCTTTTGCCGTCCGCGACATAAGAGGAGATATTCGGCATTGGCTTCAAATATGAGGCGTTTATGTAGTCACAGTCCAGCTGTGAAGGAAAACGCCCACCCGCAGGTTTGAGGAACACCCTTGAGTGATTAAACAAGAATATATCTTTGTACCGATTCTTGTGGCCATAGTCAAGGCCACAGCTGATTTCCGGACTTACCTCAACCGTCCCACCGGGGGTCATCAATGTCCCGGTGTTTCGGAGAGACAATACATTATTGAGGCGAATACGTTCGCTCTTCTCGAGCTTATTGAAATCGGCAAGGATTTTGTCGTCATTAGTGACAACGTCACTAAGCCACGAGGGAAGAAGCGAATGCTTGCTCGCGGGCACCGACGACACCGAGAGGGTCTGCTGTTCCGGGATGCAGTCGAAAACCTCTTCATTGTGGCGAATGCTGAATTTTCGGTCGGGGAGATCGGCCGGAAGCACAAAGTTGCACACATTAGGGGTCACCAGGCTGCTTGCGCCCGAAACAGATTTGGCACGTTCTTGGGTGAGAATGGAAATTCCAGCGGACAGAGAATGATCCAGTTTCGCCATCATATCGGGCAAGGGTGTTTCCGGTAGAGTCGCGATCGGGAGGAGGGTGAGATCCACTGGTTCTTCTTTGCCCATCGAGATCAACTGGGGGTTTAGTTTGGAGAAGGCCTCGAACGGGCAATTCATGAGGTAGACCGGAGGGGCGGACGCCGCATTCCAGCAGGAAAAATCAATCAATTTTTTGCACATGTGGTAGACATTGGACGATGAGTTTGTGTTGTCGTACACGATGATGGGCGGAAGGCCATGTAAACCCAACGTGCCCGAGTCAAACGTGGTATTTTTGGCGCAATTGTCGTCATTGTAATGCAAGTAATTGAGGAGCACAAGCTTCTCGTAGTTGGGCAACGAATTAATGCACTTCTGCAAACTAAAGTTGGAACGCTTCAACAACGTCAGCGGCAAGCACACATTGAGCGAGCCGGTGACATGACCGCGGGCATAGTCGGTAAACGGGCGAATGTCAATCACCAACACCCCGGGCAACGTCGAGTCGGGGAGCAGTAGCGGGTGAGCTATGCGGCGCGCTATGTCGGCTTCCGGCTCATATGACATGGTGGACGAGAGTGCCACAATGGACTCGCTCATGTTCAGTTGCACCGGTTGGTAGAGCGAGCGCTTGGACTGCTCCATCTTGATGGACTCGACAAACGTCGCCAGTGCCGCGGCAGATAGGTGAGGCGCGGTGGCCTGTTTCTTCAACCGTGCGGGCGGCGCCATCATGGCGCTGTACGTGAGGTCGGGGCCCTTGCCCGTTTCTGCGGGCAACGGACGGTGGAACAGAAAGTGCGGGTCCAACGCTGAGTGCGATGCCCGCGCGTACACGTCGGTCGATTTGGCCAGCTCGCGGAGGCGGAGCGACCCAAGACTCAACGATGACAGCGACGCGGCGCGATGTGAAAGCGGGCCCCGCGTCGGCGCCGGTTTGCGGCTGGGTTTGGGCAGCGTCGTCATGGGTGCATCAAGCGGATCCTCCACCAAGGTGTCGGTGGAGAAGGAGCGGACGCTGGCGGCGGGCGGCTGCGGTGGCGCCTCGACAAGCGTGGCGTCGGATCCGACCGAGGAGATGGAGTTGGCGTCGACTCGCACCACCGGCAGCTTCTTGGGCGACACAAACGTGGACGCAGACGGCAACGGGTGCGGAGGGCCCGAGAGTGCAAAGTAATCGTGGGACTCGGTCAAGCGTGACGACACTGCGAGCGCCGCCAAGCTGGAGTCAGGCGAATAGTCGGGCGACTCATGCACCGAGCCCAACACGGCCGGGAACTTGAACGCCGAGCAGTACGGACTGGAGGTCATGGGAGGAGAAGGAGGAGGACCGGGAGGGAAGGCGAAAGGACGAAGGTGGACAATGGAGAGAAAACGGAACGGGAGCACCAAACACCAGAAATGGCGGAAGATTCTTGCACCGGGATGAGTAGCAGACTCAAAAACGGCTCTGCGGCGAGATAGAGGGAAGAAGGCACAGACACAAACCGGGGATCCAAGATCGGCAGAAGGCGACAGAAAAGCACAAACAGCAGGCGCGATGGGAACAGCCTGGGGTGGGACAGCAAAGACGTTATATTCTCTCCTACGGGCACTGCACCTGGCGGTAGATAATACAGTGTCAAGGTCTAGACCGGTGCGTGCGCGCAGAGCATTGGGCCAGGCTATATTTGGCCACGGCGACCGCAGTGTCACTGCGAAACCGCACCCATGGTGCTGTGGCTACGGAGCCCGATGCATGTGGCTTCAACCAGAGTTGGGTTTGACCAGAGGGGCGACGGTGGGCAGTCGGGTGGATTTTTTTACCTGTGGGTTTTTGTATTATATCTGACCCGGTGGCGGAGGATGGCGGAGGGTGGCGGAGGTGCCATCGGAAACGGGCCTGCGTTTTCCTGGTGGCCCGGTTGCGGCAAAGGAGGCAGTTTGCGCCTGGGGCTCATAGCACGGCGGTGGTGTGACAGAACACCGCGCGCCGGCTTCTTTGCTTTTGGCCACGGGTTTTATTAATGTTATACTTTAGTATTTTGTTTCATTTTTGGGGCTTATGTTTATTTTTTGATTGGGAGACATTGTGATTTTATTTTTGTTTTATTTTATTTTATTTTATTTTGGGCATATTTTTTTTTTTTTCGTTAGCCTGTTAGGTAGGCATTATTGCTCTAATTATATGTTCCGGGTGTCATTTTGCAAGGTGGCATGACAGGATTGCTGGCACCCACACGAAACTGCCGCCATTATCACCCAACGTTGTTGTTGTTGTTTTTGCTACAGTATGTTACCGCACCGCGTCATATATTCCGTTCATTTTGCTTGCCATCAGCTTTGCCAAGCCCACGCTTAGCCCCACGCCCGCGCACCTGTCACAATGCAAAATGCTAAATGCTAAATGCGAAATGCCGCCGACGCTGCAGGCACAGCCAACACGCCCCACGGGACCCTCCCCACCGGGTGTTGCTGCATCCGGAATTGCACACCAACACCCCCTGGCGGAACACCTCCACCTTATCCGCGCCACTCCTGGCAGTACGCTCCTGTGCCATGACGCCTCCGGGTGCGACTGCGGATCAGGCCTCGCCGTTGACGTCCAACGGGGTGCATGTCGCGCCAGATTACTGCCTCTGCAGGCGCACCGCGCGCTATGCGCCCCGGTGGCTCTTCCTGCGCTTGTGTCGCCGGTCCTCTTCCACCGCGTTTTCGGTATCGCCTGTCATTGCCCCACGCGTGCTGCCAATGGCATCACGCATCACGTCCCGCGACGCTGCAAAACTCTCGCGTGACTTGCGCCGCCGCAACCGGTTTTCGTATTTCCCTCCAATCTCCGCGCGGTCGCCGACCCCCGCAGCGCCCACCACCCGGCCATGTCCAGGAGCGCGCACTGATCCACCACCGTCTCCGCCAGTTCCAGTTGCACCCACCGCGGCGATGACGCCGTCACCATCCGTACCGGTGGAAGCTCCAGTAGTTGCACCAGAACCCGTAGATGTAATCGTAGTAGCAGAAGTGGTGGTTCTACTAGTCGCAATAGTAGCAGGTGCACTCGTGGTGGTCTCAGTAACGTCATTGAGACTTTCCACCTCCTCCTCGTCATTGAACAAGTGGGAGTTAGCCACCGGCTCCCGCACGCCTTGAACCAACTCCGCATACTCCCTCTCGTCGTGGGTAATGCCGCTTTTGATAACCTTCTTCATGAGCTCGTCCGATCCAGTATAGGCCGCAACCGACTCCGCGGTAGCCTTGGGGGTAGATTTGGGGGCATCGTCTTCCGCGGTTTGGCTCGCCCGATGTACCGTGTTTAACGTGTTGCTCAATCCATTAAAGTAGATTTCATTCACATTTAAGTTCTTACACGGGTCGAGCCCTTTCGTGGCCAAGCACTTCAAACTGGCCAACCCCTCCTCGTCCTGGAATTGCTCCGGTAGGATCTCACCACATCGTAATGCCGCCGCATCCTGAGACGTGTATTCCTTGGTATGGGCGATCCGGCTGTGATTTAAGAAGCCTTGCGCCGACGAAAAGTTGCTACGCTGGCAATCAGGGCATGTGAGCTTGACAATGACTCCGTCTGTTCTGCGGTAGAGGCAACCGGAAACACGCACCGCAGGACCACCCAAAGACGGCCGTAGGGACGATGTGGTGGATCTTGTGCGATACGAATGGGCTGGCTCTTGTTCCACAAAGACATCTTCATTGAATTTGGGTTGTTCGTGCTGGTATTGCTGTTGTTGGAGCTTGGTGTAATTGACGGAGAGGGAGCGGTTCAAGAGATCGTAGTATTTGAGTGTGAATTGGTTAGGTTCCTTCTCAAAGGAGATTTCCGCAGGCACTTCGAAAAATTGACGGATTGCAAGCATCTGGGCTTCACATTTACCGAGCTCTTCTTCAGTAAGGGCCAACTCCTTGTGTTTAAGACGAACTTCCAAATCTACCTGTTCGGAAAGAATCTTTCGAAGAGTCTCTTCAGGGATGTTTTCGAGCTTTTTCTTTAGCGTTTCCTTCTCAATCACTGGTTCCTCGTCGCCAATAGCAGATTGTTCCGAGTCTGGGGGTACAGACAGGGAAGCATCAGAGTGGCGATCTTCCGGATCTAGGACAGAGTCCGGTGATTTTGGCCCGGTGATCGCGTCGCTAGAGTCCATGATCACCAATATTAGCAGTACAGTGGCAAGAAAATGGCACCTCAAGTAGTTGGGCCGAATCAATGATCAATCACGTGATTCAAAAACAGGCGTGGAGGTCGGGGTGTTGTGGTTAGCCTGCATCCGTGCCCTCCACCCTAAAATGTTGAGAGAATCGTCTCCGCCAACACACAGGCGAAGTAAGCGAGCGTACAATGTCGAAACTATTTTTTTGGCCCTTGTGCTCTGTTTAGAACCGGATCCACCAGAGAGGGTCGTTCTCTTTATTTCGGAGATTGTCTGAGCCACTGGGTGGGAATCTGGTTTGGGTGAGGCATCAGAGTGCACAGAAGTGATTGAGTGAACTTGCAACCGGGGTCTTCCACGTCGCCGTTTACGTTGGATTTTCCCATTGTCGATTTCCGAATGTGTTTCATTCAGAAGTGAGTGATTTTCTTTTATGACTGGGGGATTTGTTTTGCTTTCTGAATCAATGTTGTGAAGATCAATCGAAGGAGTAGCTTCAGGCGAAAGATTGATTTTAGGTGTGGTTGTAGGTGGAGGTATCGCAGTGCGTTTCGGCGCAACACCTGGACCTTTACTTTTCTGTTGTGGCGGTATCAATGGTGCACACTGAGCCATTGTAGTGAGACGAGCCGGATTATTTCCTTGTGTTTGTTTGCTAAGGGCATTGCTTTCGGCTGAGCTTTTCGCAACCAGTGGTTTGGTAGCAGTAGCGTTGCGATTTATACCTTTTTTGGTCGCTTTAGCCCTTCTTTTCACAGAGGGTCTCACTTGTGGAGTATCCGCACCATTCTGACCGGAAAGCTTACCGCTTTGAACAGCATCCTTCATACTCTCGGGCCATATTTCAATACTAGCCAGTTTGGCTAAGGGAGTGGTTTTACTCTCCACTGATTTGTTTGGTGAAATTTTTGGCTGACTCTCCGGCAAAAGCACATCGACAGAGAAGTCGTATGGTTCAAGAAGCGCCAACTGCAACATAGGCTCAGGTTGCGGCTTGACTCTCACAGGAGTTGAAATTTCAGGGAGGGAGCCGGGGACGGCAGCAGGATCCTTAAATATCGACAAGAGCCGGTGAATGGACTGCTCCCTGATTTTCTCCTGAGATTGAGTTACCTTGCGGGCATTTTGAAGCGCCAACTTCAGGTTGCGGGGCTTGAGGCCCTTCCGCCGAGAATACGCTGGAACATTAGCAATTACGTAGAGAAGGATTTGGGTGGGCCATACTGGTCAACTTAGAATCTTTCATGGTGGAGTCAGAAAATAATAGAAGAGAGAAGAGAAGATCGGGGCAAGAAGAAAAAAGCCGGAGAGGATGGAACGAAACGGTGCAAACAAAAGTGCGTGGTGACGGAACCAGGAGATTACCGCGCGCGCGCTCCATTCTGACTATTCGCCAGGCATACACAATCCCAAGCTCGGTTCACCTTGCCCCCTAAGAAATGGCCGAGAAACAAATCTTGCCCTCGGTGGTATCCATGGGTGCACTAACCATCCACAACCGGTCAAAATACGGATTCGGGTACAACCCATCTGTTGGACCATTGTCCAATGTCATTGACCAAGATGCATCAGCGTTGCTACTAAACAAGAGACCGTTGAGTCTTGCGGTCTCTCCCAACAATTCCATCTATGAGAAGGGCATCCAGACGAAAAAGACCAACGAGATCAGTTTATCAGCGCTCGCCTTCCTCTTCTGTGAGATCGTCAACTGGGCCCACGGCAAATCCAAAGGAATACAGGATCTCGAGGACAGATTGAACGGTCTTGGGTACCAAGTGGGCCAGCGCTACTTGGAATTGGTGAAATTGCGTGAGGGGATGAAGTATGGACGCCGAGAAACCAAGATCATCGAGATGCTACAGTTCATTCACGGTCCTTTTTGGAAGGCGGTGTTTGGCAAGACTGCTAACGAGTTGGAAAAGTCACAGGATGTCAACAACGAGTACATGGTGATTGACAATGTTCCCCTTATATCCAAGTTCATTAGTATACCCCGCGAGTACGGCAATTTGAACTGTTCGGCGTTTGTTGCGGGAATCGTGGAGGGCGCGTTGGATAGCGCCGGTTTCAATGCTACAGTGACGGCCCATTCTGCGCCAGAAGGAGAACTCACCATGCGGACAGTCTTCCTCGTGAAGTTTGACGATCTGCTATTTTTGCGGGAGGAGATCCGCGTGGCGTAGACCTTAGGTACAGATAGAGTGGCAATACATGCCACGGAAGAGATAGAAGTAGGAGAAGCCAGAAACCATGGAAATAAAACAATTCGAAAACAAGCACACACGTCGATTTCACCACCAGGAGGAATCTCTCCAAGTCACGAACACCCCAGGGTACAGTGAAGTCGTTCACACATAATGTCGAGTGCGCACGACCACCCTACACATTTTTCCTCCACCACCAACCAGTGCTACGATATCAACCATGGGTATTACGGTGAGAAGAGCCACGATAGACGATGTTCAGGCAATGCAAAATGCCAATTTGCTCAACTTGCCCGAGAACTACCAGTTGAAATACTACATGTATCACATTTTATCGTGGCCCCAGGCAAGTTTTGTTGCTACCACATATGATCCAGAAGATTACCACACTGTGTTGGACGATGACGAAGACCAAGAGGCAGAGGTTCTCGCCGAGTCCAATGAGATTGTGGTGGACAATGTCAAGGATCCCAAGGGAGACACCGCCTACATCAACCGGGGAGAAAAAATTGTGGGCTACGTTTTGGGCAAGATGGAAGATGACCCGGACGCAGAGGACAAGACTCCCCACGGACATGTGACCTCATTGGCGGTGATGAGAACCTACAGACGTATGGGTTTGGCCGAGAAGTTGATGAAACAATCGTTGTACGCCATGGGCGAAACCCTCCGAGCAGAGTACGTCTCGCTACATGTGAGAAAGTCCAACCGTGCCGCATTGCATTTGTACAGAGACAGCTTAAAGTTCGAGGTGACATCGATTGAAAAATCGTACTACCAGGACGGCGAAGACGCATACGCCATGAGAAAGGACTTCAAGCTCGACGAGATGCTCCCGTACTTTGGCCACACCGATGTGGATGACTTGACGCTGGACTTGATTTGAGCCGGTTAGTTCGGGAATAAGCTACGGAACGGTCGAAATGTCGCGTGAAATGTAGACGAATATTAATGTACACAATGCAAGTATTAGAAGAATACCTAGTAACGCTCCTTCATTCTTGAAGCAACAGTACGCAAGTTACCGTACACCTTTCCTGGAGGAGAACCCAAGATGAGCGAAACAACCGACTCTCTGGCCATTCTGATGTGGGTGAAACCACCCAAAATGTGGATTTTCGAGTCCGCCAACACGATTCTGGTTCTGGTCGCATTCTCAATGGCAAACTTGGTCTTACCGTCCTTACCGGCGATACGGCCGATGGCTCTGGACAAATGGTCGCCGGTCAAAGTCTTCACATCCTTAATCTCGAACGTCTCGATATATAGGTCGTCCAATCTCAAAAGGGAGATGGCATCATCCACATCGAAACCCAAGGTGAACGCCTTGATGAAGTCCGCACCCTTTTGCAAAGCACCCACATCCTCAGTGAACTTGTTGGTTCTTAACTCCACCGTCTTGGTCTTCAAGTTCATTCTTACTTGCAATTTGAGGTGCTCCACCAAAGGTGGGTATATCTTGACCCATGTGTTCTTCAAGGGGGCCATTCTGTGAGGAGGAACAGCGACTTTTCTGCTTTCCAACTTGACCTTCATACCGCTCTTGGAGGCAGCAGCAAACTTAGGCTTTCCGCTCTCGTCCAACACCACCGTGGAGGAAACGGGTTCCTCATCCTTCATCTCCTCATCTTCAGCCACTTTCTCAGGCTCCTTCTCTTCGTCCACAGGGACAGAAGTAGTGTTGATCAAGAAGTCCTCTTCTTCCACTTCAACGGGAACAGCGACCGGAGCAGCCTTTTTCGCAGCAGTGGGGGCGGCCATGGTTGGGTATCTGACTATCGAAAGCTGTACTGCGGTAGGATTTTTTGCGATGGAGGGAAGAGATGATCCTGCGCACGTGACCCAAGACCACTCGATCGACCTTTGGCGGTAATTTTACGTCAAAATTGCCAAAAACGGCAGGGGTGGCGACCAATTGCAATAAGACTGGAATCAGTCGCCCATTGGTGCATCCAGTGTTGCCGTAATAGCGCGTGCAGAATCTGGTGGCGTGGGGCCAATCGGGTACAGTGAGAATAGAAGTGTCGCAGTCACTCATCCCGAGCACCACCAACCAAGCAACTGTCGTCCCGGCTTCCTCGGACCCGGAATTCCATGAGAGTTCAGTATTCGGACTGCTTTTTTAGCTACATAACACTCTGATCCGGGATCATAATTGAAACGGTTCTTTGCCGTCGGATTTTGTCCCGATTTTCCCCAGGTTTTGCCGATAACTGAGCACTGCTCGCTTACATCGAAAATTCTCCACATAATGTGCGCGACCGGGCCCGACTTTTCTTTTTCTCCCTATATTTCACTTACGCTTGTATCCCAATTACCTAAAGTAGAGGACGATTTGGTTTTCTGTATCGGAGTCACACATCTTATTGGATACACATACTTTGGCGCATTTATCCATCTTCTTGAAATCCTCAAATCATGTTTCGTGCTCCGCAAAGAGTGTGCAATCGATATTTTTGCCATGGTATCTTCCGATCGAGACAGCCTTGGCTTTCCGTTAAAACATACCCATCGGCGATGAAGGACCACCGGTTGTTCCATACCACCACCGTGTTGTTGGCACAAAAGCACAAGATAACGAAGTCCGAGCTTCTTCAACAAACATCGTCATCTTTCTCACGTCTTTGGATCCACATCAAATGGCCCCTCACGAGGAACAACCGGCCATTTTCTCTAGATGACTTTTCTGCCTTTGCCTCATGGTTAGTCATGGGAAATGTTCTCTGGATCATCTTGGGAACTACAACGTTTGGCCTTGTGACTATGTACTCCATCGATACCTTTGACCGTTTCTGGAACGTCATTAGAGGCGAAGAGTCACTGGGCGACACTGATGATTCAGACAAACATAGTAGTCGGGATGATAGCTTTCTTGGATTCGTTTCTGGGTCCATCTTATCTCAAGGCCTTGGTCTCAAATTCGTATTCGAAAGAGGCAATGTGGTGCCTGAATTCTCGGACGGAATGCTCAAATTCAAAAACTTAAAGGTGTACTCAAACAAATCAGCATCGCCAGAGCTCTCATATGCTGCCTCTGTGCAAGAGCTCAATTTGAGTTTGTCATTCAAAAAATGGTACAGAGGAAATGGTCTCATTGAAGACATGGAGATCATTGGTATGGATGCAAAGATTTTCAGAAACGCAGAGCTTCCCCTGGAAAATTCTGTTATAGCCAATAGGCAAACTCCGTTTAGTTCGATGGCGTTGTCATTCAGCAAATATAACGAGAGGACATACAACGAGATTGATGAGCACGGGGCAGAACTTCTTGAAAACCTTCAACGGGCGGAGAAAATTTCTTTCTTAGAGTCTACCTACGATTTTTCTCACGTAAAGATTCTCGATTCCGTGTTTGAAGTTTATGAAGGTAAGGGCAATCTTCCTCTCAAAATATCGATTTTCAGTTGTGATCTTCCCAGACTTCGTGGAAGTCGGTTATTGGTGGACTTTTTCAACGCAAGCAATGTCGCTGGAGCTATAAATGACGCCATGTTTACAATCCACAAGCATCAAGTCTTCCTCAACAATGAAAATGTTGTCAGATTTAAATTAGATGGCATTGATATGGGGTCGCTTTCGAGAGCTAATCCTCAACTGAAGTTCAACTGGATTGCTAATGGTAAGGCTGAGATTATTGCCAACATCCGTCTCCCTCCCATGGATGGTGATAAGGAAGAGTCCTCTTCAAATTCACCACTAATGGGCGGTTTATTCCAGAAGATGTTGAATGAGCTCAAAGACCTCACATGTCCTCGTGAAGCAGCCAACCCTGACGATGATTCAGAAAATAGCTTGGTGAAGAGTGCGGTTTCTGCGATTTATGAGACATTTGCAGACAACAAAGTCGATGCACCGGCCGCAAATGATGCGGAATACGTGATTGTTAACGTCAAAGTCAAATTCACCGACTTGAAGGCGAAGGTCCCTTCTGACTTACCCATGGCGTCATCTTCTACAGTGCCATTTGTGACATTACAAGATTTGAGGTCTCTTATCTCGTATGTCAACGAGGTAGATTCCAGCAGCGAGAGCCCAATTGTGATCAACACCACCGTTATTGAAAAATTGACCGACTTGTATAACTTGGACAACATTTCGCAGACGAGATTGCTAGACGTTATCGTCAGCGACATCTATGATGATTTTTCCAAGTTAATCAAATTGGAAAAGAAGAGAATCATCGAGGAGAAATCGAACATGTGGTCGCACTCTTTGGCCAGCCAGCTTTTGTTGTTGGGGCTTGGCGTTTTGGCGTAAGAGAGCAAGAGACATCGAGGTAAGAATGACGACAGCAGATTTATTTGCATTATTTAACGAACCCAATCATGATATTTATTTCCTTACATCTATTTCCTTCCCTTTTGTAGCATCGGTACGGTGAGCTTGGCTCCTCTGGATCCCATAAGTTCTTGCTCAATCTCTTTTTCAACTGCTTTGGCGCCAATACCTAACGTAACGCCCCGCTGGCGATGCACAACCTCAGAACTAGCAGCACTCTGCTTTTCTTTTCCGTTCCAGCCCATCCCTCTTAAGAGAGCCATTCCGAACTGCTCGACAGGGATACTTTCGTAGTCTTTCTCAGTGCTTTCTTCAGCGTCCTGGTTTTCACCCATACTGATAGTGAAACCACTGGTTTGACACACAGACTCTCCTCTTAGAAGAGAGATTCTGGCTTTGTCATCAGTGTTATCTGTGTCCTTAGGAAGAGTGATGTCTGAATCATCGGTGCGGGGCGCACGCAGTAACTTAGTTGATAAATTCGATGGGGTGATGATGATTTCTTTCTTCTCTGAAACGGCAGTAGTGCCATTCAACGCACCTTTGGTAGAGTCAAAGCCATCGATAGTTGTTTTCTTAAGGCCATCGTCTTCTTCATCATTGGAGAGGATGTTCTTTCTCACCAGAGCAGCTTTTCCTTTCGCAGGTGCCACTTTGGCTAGAAGAGATGACTTAGGTTTCACGGATCCAGGTTTAGAAACCTTGCTCCCCTTGAGGTTGAATTTGAACCCTGACATCGAAGTGGTTGAGGTGAGTACCCACGAGCCTTATCATGAGGTGCAGGTTAGGGCAAGAACGGCCTCATCACGGAAAAATCTGGTCTTAGCCTCACAAGACCCGCAAAACATGAAAATAAGACGCAATAAATCTCATGAATGTAGGAGCATCAGCTTGAACTAAACTCACGACTGCAAGAACTATCATACTTCTGTTGCTTTTATGGTATCGTGTACCGGCGTATACCTCCAATTCGATCGCCATGTGCACGCTCCGAACGCGAATATCAGTTAGCGCGTCTTGGAAATAAGAAGTTCACTATGCCATGCTGCTAGGACTGGAGCAGTACTTGGGTATAGACCCAGAACTATTCCAATTGCTGCAATCCTCAGTAATGTCATCTCAAATATTGTCACAACCATCCTCAGACACAACCCCTATAGAAATAGATGAGGAACACAAACCCGATGACTCTGAGAGCGAGTACCACCAACAAGATTCAACTCTCACGATGCCAGCAGAAGAAAGCTTAATCCCCATAGCCACAAAGGAAAATATCGGAAAGAAACCTAACTTAATGTCGCTACTATCAGGGAAGCAAGTGAACAAGAAGCAAAGGCGAAAGAAGCGTGATACAAAGATATCTAAACATAAAGAGCAGAGCAGCGCCACGTCAGAACTATCGGAGGCAGACATTTCTTTTGATCCTTCTGAATTTGAAAAACATTTACAGCACCAAAATTACTTGAGTGATCTTGAAGGGAAAGTGTTTGGCAACGGAAAGGGCGTTTCTGCTGGAGAACTCTTGCGAAAAGGCACAGATACGGTTGTGGAAGTTCCCGATATTGAGCAAATTGCTGTGGTAGAAGTTGAAGAACCCGAGTTAATTGCTTCCTCCCTAATCGAGCTTACAGAACCGGAAGGGAAGAGAGTGAATGCCAAACACCTATTTGATGGATTTCCAAAGAGAACAAAAAATTCAAATGGAAAGTGGTCCTTGAAGGTTCATCTTCGAATCTGCCCGAAAAAGCTTGCTATGATCAAGCAATATGAAAATCCTTGTATCACCAGAGGTACTCCAGGATCAGGCACAAGTCTCATGTCAGCACTAATGTCTCGAAAACCGTCGAAAAAAGTCACATTTAAACTTTCTCCAGAGTTTTTGAAGGAAATCGAGAAATCTCTAAACCCTCTTTATACTAAAAGCTCGGGAAATGCCAAAGGTAAACCCGCAAAGAGTGTATTTGCTTTGATGATGCAAAGTGCCAGCAAGGCCTCTCCAAAACTCACTGCAATGCAGAAACTAAAAGAGCTCTATCCTCCAACACTCACACGTTCATTGATGCATGTCATCCCAGAAAACGAGCTACCACCTATCAAGAACTCAAACATGTGCATGCTTCCCTTACGAGACCCGACTAACCAATTGAGCATTTCGTCCTACGAGGGATTCCCCTCGATCTTCACCAACAAGAAGGAGTCTAAATTGCATTCTATTTTTGAACTATCTCCGTTTCAATCCAAGGTGGTCCATATCGATGACATTGTGGAACACATAAAGGGGAAAGCACCTTTTGCACTAACGAAGGTTGCACATAACCGAATTTTGAAGGAATTTGTCCTACGACAGGAAGATGACTCCAAGTTTCTTTTATGGCCTCAAAAGTTTCAACCTCCCAACTTAGAAACGCTGCTTTTGCCTTCTCAAGACCGGACCTTCATCAAAAACTGGATTCTGAATGCATTTAAACTATTGAAAGGTCAGTCTACGAAGAAACCCAGAGTGATGCAGTTACGAGAGCAACAGAGGCGCCAGAAGCAGCGAGACTCCATGTCAGCATTTATAGTTGATGACTTTGAAGAAACAGAAGAATCGGAAGAAGAAATATTTGTCCCTGTGTTAATCGTGAAGGGCCCGACCGGATCCTGCAAATCATCTTCGATTTATGCCGCATTAAATGCTCTAGGAGGCTATGTATATGAAGTAAATGCTGGTCAACAACGGTCTCGAAGGGATATTTATGGATCATTGAAAGAGTTCTGCACGACGCAAATTGTGCAGCGGAGGGGAGAAGACAAGGAATTCCAAAAGGGAGTGGTTCTCTTCGAAGATTGTGATATCCTATTCGAACAGGATAAAACCTTCTGGACTCTTGTTCAAGATGTTATCAACTTTTCCAAACGTCCTATCGTTTTAACAGTTAATGAAGAGACAGCTATTCCGGGGGGCATAAGAGATCTTGCCGAAGAACAAAATTCGGTTGTGTCTATCAGAAACCCCAATAAGGAAGTATTGAAACAATACATTTGGCTTTGCTCATTCAGCCAAGGGTTTGACTTGAGTACAAACTTACAGGAAAAGATAGCACAGGATTGCTACATTGATGAAAGTTACGATTTGCGAAAAGCGCTTATGATGTGTCAGTGGATTTGCGGAAAAAATGAACACCCTGGAAAATATTTGGAAGTTCATTATCTTGAGAAACGTATCCCAGAAATTGACCACGGATTGAGCATTCTGTCATTGAGTGATAGGCTCGAAGATGTTTCGATTGCGGATATTATCTCAAACAATACATTATCTTCAATATTGCAAGAATGTCAAGCAAATGAGCTTTTGGATGTTTATGTTATCCACGATTCCTTGCGTTCCACTCAACCAACACTCCCTTATGAATTGAACATTGGACACTACATTCAAGACTCAATGGAAGGGAGATACAATTCGCATCACAAAAGTGAATTACTGTTCAACAATCTTAGAGATAAAATTATAGACTTTCTCAACACTAGAAGCAAACCTGTTCCAAGGTTTTTGAGAGACGTACAAACATTAAGGTCACAAACAAGAAGCAGATCTTCAGGATCTCCTTATGACGAACAAATAATCGAGACACAACGTTTACCGGAAACATCTGTGTGTTTCTCCACATCGAACACTTCATTCGTGTTAGATATCGCGCCCTTCACGAGATTATGGGCACAATTCCAGAAAGGTATTATGCAATGGGACGAGCAGCATGCACACGAGGAGAATGCGGTTCAACTTGAGCTGTTTCTTAATTGGCGTCGATTCCATGGAAACATGGAAAATGTCTTGCATACCCTTATTGACTGATTTTGCAAGCCATTAAATAAGTCTAGTACGTGATTTAAGCATTCCCCCACCAAATGATCTTGCAGCTTTGTGTTTGAAATCTGTCGATTGAAGTCTGCGCCAAGCTTCTTCTATATGGTATGGCTGGATTGGCTTGACTAACTCATCGGGCTTGTCAAACAAGTACTTGCGTTTTCTCTCATTAATTTCTTTTCCGGTCTTCAGCATAGATTGTAATAAAAGTCTCTCCTCTGCAGATTTAATTCCCATAGCTTCTTCAGTAAGAGAGCAAACGATTTCAAAGGTGAGGAAACCTAAAATATCGATCACGTCATCATTCGGGCGTGATTCGCATATTTGAGATATCTGTGCCCATTCCCTGAACTTTTTAGACTTTCTGAAAGTAAATGACGCTTGTCTACATTCAGACCAGTGAACATATTCCTCCTTTGTCATGTACTTTGTTCTTTCGTCAGCCATCTTCAATCTTTTGAGAGATGCAAGGGTAGCCGCCTTTTCTTCATCATCCGCTTCGTCAGCATCGTCAGCATTATCCAAATGCTGCTCGCTGAACATAAATTGAACCTCCCATGGTAATCTTATTTTCAGCTTTCTGTACCTAGTTATCATCTTGGACTGATCGTTAGACGCAGCTCCTACCGTAGCCCCACCAGCAGCACCCTCTTGGTCCATAAACGATTCCGTCCCTCCTCCTTCATCCTTCGTATTCTTACGTACATCTTTCCAGGACAAGTAAGTAATAAGACGATTGACCTTCGCCCTGTCATGACGTATAAGAAAGATAACATCTTCTGGGGCAATAGAACGAGTACCTCTCTTTGCGGCAGTTTTCGTAGCTTGCAGTAGGATTTCGATAACTTGTCCTCTAACAATGTCTTCAATTAACGAAGTTGTTTCTATAGGTGGATCATTAGTTTCTCCAGAGACAAACATCATTTGTTGGACCTCAACTCTATAGCGACATTTGTCTAGCGACATGTTGGGTGACTGTGTACTCTGTGAGAGGGAATTATGGAGAAACTATTACATTTAACATGATATGTGCAGTCGCACAGTCAGACCCCAAGAAGGGTCACCATGGCCACATCATAATGTTGTAATGCAGTTCGACTCATTCTTCAATGATTTTATATTATCATTTCTTTCAACTTGTCGAGCGGTAATATTTGGTTACATAAGTCATACACATATATATGGGCCAGTGCGGATACTGTCGTCTTCCCTTTATCAAGAATAATATGTTGTGTACGTATACAACATCAAATATTATGGTTTCATTATGAACAAGGTACACAGTGAGGCGGATTTATGATTCTTCTCTCTTTTTCTCCAACACGATTCCTTTCTGTATAGTTCACTACTATTCATAATTAAGTGGAGGAACGAGGAAAAGGTGAGACACATTCGATCTTCAATATGGACTAATTAATGCTTGAAAATTATGTGATAATGGAAGTAAATTATATCCATACATCTAAGGAGAGCATACCACCATTCAAAACAATTCGAACAATATCTTTATTCAGTTGGAATTATCATAATGGATATTGCCCTACAAATGCACATCCGGGTAACAGTACGTGCGGCGGAAGAAAAAAAAAACATATTTAAGAGCAGCGATTTCCGTCCCTTTTGTCGCAGTATAAGCTACTTTCAAGCAGTATGTGATACTCATATAATAGCAGTGAATATGATGAACAGAGTGCATTTGGCTCGAGACTTTCTGTCGATGTGGAAAAAACCTAGCTACCTTATTTTTTTTTGGCTGATTATCACTTGCGAATACTATTTATTATTTTGAACGATTTACTAACCGTGCTCTAGATCTTACAGACCACCATATCTCTTCAATTTTTATTACCTTACTCTTTCAACCTTCTGCTTACAGTTCTCTTTAAAAGTTTTGCTGATTCTATACTGCGATCAACAAAACAAGTAAAATGCATAAGGCGACAACAAGGATCCCAATGCACCAGTTGCTTGCTGTTTCCCTGTTCTTTTCAATCACGAAGTTCACTCTTTTCAACCCCCTCTGTAGCTTGTTTCCGACAGTGTCCATTTCTTGGTCCAAGTCTTCAAGCATGAACCCCTGCTCCTCCAACTCGCCCCCCATCATGGTTGCCTGTTGATTCAAGTTCTGCATTGTTTGGTGAATCAGATCTAGTTGAAGATCTTGCGACAGCATTAGTTCTTGTTGTTGAAACAGATTGAACTCCTGGTTTATTCTTTGCGAGTCGCTAAATGGGTTTTGGCCATCATCCTCACTGATACGGTTACTCATAGTAGTGACCTCTCTGGGTCTATGGGGATTGTTGACTCGATCCGCCCACTCACTATCCAAGCTTGCCAATTTTTGTTGTAATTGGGCCAAGATTTGCTTCCTGTTCACGATTTCTGACAGCGTCAAGCTGAAATGAGACGGGTTAGACTCAGAGATCACGACTGCTTGGTTCAAGTCCTCTAGGGTTTCCATCAATTCTTGGTAGTTATTGCTGTAGTCTAGCTTGGAATTCTCATTCACTTGCCTTATCAGACGGATGAAGTGTTCCAATGCATTGACTTGAGTCCAGCAGTCGGCTTCCACCTCGTTAAATGGATCCATGGTAAAGAAGATGTGGTGGATAATGTGACTTGAGTGCACTGTTTTGATGCAGGCAGATGCACCGTGCCCGACTTCTCTACTGAAATCTATACTAGTGAAAAAGTTTCTAATTGCAGTGAGAAAGAGGGAAACCAATCTGCAAGGCTCAGAATGTATTGATGTAAACAATATATATAACATGAATGAATATGTCTTTGCCTTCGTGGCGTTTTGGATAATGTAGTACCTATATCGCGAAATCACAAGTTCTTCTCAATCCATAATCTTCAAACATGGACTCCACTGGACCCGCTACGCACATCACTGCGGATAATGCACCGCAGCAATTACTTCCCGAAGCAATTGAATCTACCACAACTTCCACGCCTCCTACTGAGGCCTTGGTAAAGTTAGAGGAGCCAGCCACCAAGAGACTAAAAGTGGAAGAGCAAGAAGAACTTGTACACCAAGAAATCCCCAAATTTGACCTGCCCCCGGTTCATGAAATGATTGGTGGCTCATCAGTCAGAAAATACTTGAACGAGAACGTGACGCCCCACCTATTAGAAGGTTTGAAACTTATTGGTAAGAACAAGCCCGAAGACCCACTTTATGAACTCGCCCAGTTTCTTCTTCAGAGATCGGTCGAGCTCAAGAAAACGCCAAACAATTGACTTAATTTGGCGAAATTGCCAATAGCTGTGTTGCAGATCTAGAATTGTTGTATATCAAACGATCCAGCTTAAGTTGCCCAAAGGGTTCCACATGTTTGTTACGGATGGACCACGCTATTATATGCTTACAAGCTCTCAACTACATATTTAGATAAAACCAAAAGTACTACTTCGTTTTTTTGAATAAAAGGTCCCTACCGTCTTGTCTAACTGTGCCCATCGTTGAACTTCTAACGGCACCACCTTCCCCAGACCTGCACCCGTCTACACTCTAACTGAATGCGATTGAAAAGAGGATAAGTGACGTGATATTCCAACACACCCCAGCGATGCCGGGAGAAAATACGTTACGTCCCTACTATAATCACGATACATTTGATGCCGGATATCTGGTGATATTTCAACCTGGAATTGGCCTCGTGGATACGGCCTCCAACAAACCGATATCGGCCCACTTGGGAAATGGTTTATCTAGCGCCTCTGGTAATTTTGGAACGCACGGAATAGGTTTGCTGGGATTGGGAAGGGCTGGAACACTGAACCTCTCCCTTCCTCTGTCTGATAAGAACTACGTTTACGACTTAGAACTCCTGGAGTACTTCGATGGCAATAATTTACTGGAGCTTTTCAAGAACTTAGTGTGGAACTTCGTCCGCAACTACTGCAAGGTTTTGATTTCTCAGCCATTGGATATTTCTCGTCTTGTTTTACAAGTGGGATACTTTGACTTTTCCGAGGCGACAGCAACCTCCGAAAAAGCTCCCAAACATCCAAGACTAAAGAATGATTTGGATGGTTCTTCACATTTAACTAGCTTGGAGAGCTCATCTGACGAGTATGAGGAAGATATTGACTATTTTCAACTGCCTTGGGAAAGCTCTAATGCTCCAAATAAGACCGTTTCGCCGCAGAAAAATAGTAAGCGATCTACGAAAAGCGTATCCCACCTGCGGAAAATTAGGAACCCGAATAAGATTCACCCAATCTCGCAACATACAATTGATATCATGACTTCAATTGCATCCAAAGATGGCCCTTTTGCGTTGTTTAGAGGAATCAATGCGTCGTTTATCCATTACACTTTGTCTCATACAATTGAAGCATGGATCACCGGCTTTCTTTCACCATTTTTGTCTATCCCTGATCCATTTTTCTTAGATTTAACCCACTCGACAGAGCCTGGGAAGTCATTGTGGTTGTCGGTGCTGGCATGTGTTCTTGCTGGCGTAGTGTTGATGCCATTAGACTTGATCAAGGTAAGACTCATGATTACCCAATTCAACAAACCAGCACCTACTCCTGCGCCATCGGATTTGGAGACATCATCGGTGAGTTGTGTGGCGTCAGCAACAGAGGAATCTAATGTTGACACAAGATCAGTCCGTGAGTCCATTAGACACTTCCCAAAAGCAGTATTGTTGAGTCCTCCACCCACGATTACCCTTTTGACGATATTTCATCAGTTTTCAACAACGGTATTCCGCAAACTGGCACCATACTTATTGTTTGTGCGCTACAATATCGACTCTTATCTGTCGCCAAACTTATACACAATGGCCAACTTACTTTTACTGATAACGGAATTGTTCATTAAATTGCCCCTCGAGAACTTATTGCGGAAGGAGCAGGTGAGATTTTTGTTGAAACCCAAGTCTGAAGAAGAGGACAAATATGGAGTGGTTACGATTAAGAACCCAGAGGAAAACCTTATTGTGAATTTCAATGGTTTCAACCCGCATAATTCGTTTGAGTCTCCTGGTGGCGAAACAGGGTCTGTGGGGTTGTGGCAAAGATTCCGTCTCTTGGGCTTATTCAATGGATGGAGGGTCGGTGTTTTGAATGTGATTGGATTCTGGGGCTACAATATTTTCAAGAGCTCCGGTGTTCTCGCTGAAGAAAGACTTTAATCTTGTACAAATTCTCACCCGCATGTGAGGGGCGCTCTATGGATATAGTAATGAATGTGACTTTTTGCTAAAACTAATAAATTCTCTGGTATACCTGCTGGGAGTAATAAACTTCCTCGTGATGCTGGGGAGTTGAAGTCTCGTTTGTCATGTCACTGCCTTATTTACCTCAGTTTCGAGTAAGGCTTGGTGAAGTCTATCCTGCATCAACATTGTATTTGATCGAAGATAGCCACCGATTCTACACCTACACCTTCGCCGATAATGGCATCCATTGTTCCATTTAATCCAGATGATTTTGAGGATAATAATCCTTTCGCTGAGCCTTATGAGCACCAAAGAGAAGAACAACAGCTCGAGGAGGAAGAAGTGAACCATCCACAGCAAGAAACAGTAGAGGAGAATGCGGTGGAACCCGACGAAGGAACCAGAGCACAAGACGGTGAACAAGTGAAATTAGTGAAGCTAGAGTTAATGAAGATTCTCCCAGAGAGATTTTCTGACAAATACTCTATGCAATTGACTCTACGTGCGATTGAAAACAACAAGCCGGGAAACCCAATCTTACGGTTTGATGCCGCGGTGAAGGGTATGAGCAAGTATCGCCAGAGTACATACAAGGACATTCGAAGAACGTACAACGAAGTGATGAAATTTAATAACCACTTGATTGTATCGAACTTGGAAGTCTTTGTGCCCAAGATACCACTGCCGCGAACCTCTTACCCCACAGGTGGGGAAGAAGAACATAAGAAATTGCTCTATGTGTGGCAAGAATGGCTCAGCAGAATCTGCCAAAACCCGATTTTGGTAAGGGATGATGAGTTTGTCTTTTTCATTGAGAATGATTTTGGCTATTCCGTGATTAATACCAACAGAAAGACACTGGTGGCGAGCGGATTGGTGAGAAAAACGTTGAAGCAGTTGGCACCTCCGTATGACCCATACGTGGAATTGGCCGAATTCAGGCCTATGATCAAATCTGCTTATTTACTTTTGCAGCGGCTTCTTCGGGCGTTGGACAAAAACCAAAAGAATGAACGACAACTTGCTACTTATATCGGGGAGTTGGGTACTAAGTTGAAGGGACTCTCGCATTTCGAAACCATTCACCCTGGAATGAAGAATATGTGGGAGAAATTGGCGAAGGTGACGCAAATCCAGAGCGAGTTGACATTAATCCAGCTGATCAGTGATTTGGGCACATTGGGTGATAGTGCACAGGCGCTCGTGGATGATTTCTACGAGGTCAAGGAAGCGCTTACAAATAGACATCTTATTATGCGAGAGCTACTTCAAGCCCAAACGCAAACACAAGCCAAACACGCCCAGGCCACAAGATACAAGAGTAAACTGTCGCTCGATCCTATCAAAGTGGATGAAGCGTTGCGGTCATTAGACTACGCCACCAAGGCCGAAGAGAGCCTCAACATGCAAGTTAAGCGGATTTCTGGGGAGATGATCTTTGAGAAGAGAGAAGTGGTTACATTTGTTGAGTCCAAGTTACAGCACACGTTGAAGCAGTTCACGTTGGGCCGGGTCGAGCAGCACCGGCGATTCTTGAAGAGTTTGGAGAACATCCGACTTGATATCCGCATCATTGACCAGAATGGCGGATTGTCCCGGTTGAACCGAGACAACTTGACCCAGATGAAGCACAACCTCACCCAATCGCAGGCGGCCACCGGCGATTCGTGGACCTCGCGCACGTTTCGGAGTTTGACCACCGACCACGAACACAAGGAGTACCAGCACCAGCGCCAAGAGGAAGCAGAAGGCACATTTGTTGACGCAAAGCAAGCGGCCAACATATTGGGCGCAGTGACGTTTTAATGCTACGCAGCGGGCAAAAATAAATAAATAAATAAATATCATTTATGTTAGGCAGTAGTAAAAGCTAGTACAGACACGCGAAGCAACGCACGCGCTTAGTTCACCAAGTATCTCTTCTCGGCCTCTTTCCAGTTGATGACGTTCCAGATGGCCTTGAAGTAGTCCACCTTGACGTTTTGGTACTGCAAGTAGTATGCGTGCTCCCAGGCGTCAATGGCAACCAAAGGCACCAAAGGACCGGTCACGGTGTCTTGGTTGAAGGTGGTAACCACGTCCAATTGGCCACCGTTTTCCTTGTTCTTAACGATGAATGCCCAGCCGGAACCTTGGATGCCGGCCAACTTGGCGTTGGTGACGGACTTCAATTGGTCGAGCGAGCCGTACTGCTCCACAATCTTCTTGGCAAATTCAGACTCCTCGGAAGGTGGAGCACCGCCGCCCTGCTTCTCAGGGGCCAAGTTCTTCCAGAACAAGCAGTGGTTGGTGTATCCGCCACCATGGAAGTTGATTGCCTTCTGCAATTCGATGGTCTTCTTGACCTCACCCTTAGCCTTGGCTTCGGCATGTTGCTCTATGGCCTGGTTGTAGCCATTAACATAAGTTTGGTGGTGCTTGAGGTAGTGGAGCTCATTGATTTGGCCAGAAATGTGTGGCTCCAACGCGCCAAAGTCCCAATCCAAGTCAGGCAAGGAAACCTTGGTTCTGACGGCGCCAATAGAGGCGAAGGCGGTTCTGGAGGCGCGAGTCGATTGTCTAAGGGTCGAAGCGAGCATTGTGGTGGTGGATGTCTGGTTCGAGCTAAAGTGCACTGAGCAAACAATTCCGCCCTGGGTGATCCGGGGACCTCCCAATTAGCCATCACCACTATGCAGGTGCACCAGGTGCATTTCTATTGGCTCTCGGACGTCCCGGAGTTGCGCCGCTTAGGGAAGCAGGTGCGGTATTTGGGCTATGGGGGCAGTTTGGTTGGAGGGAAACAAAAGGACAAACTTACCGAGGAGACGATAAGGCCAATAGAGTGACTTATATTTCCTAGTGTGGGTAGACAGCAGAGTGCAGGCATGGAACTCCGGGTCCGTTGCACAATGTGGATCAAGTACAGGAAGTAGCGACGGGTATTGTCCTATATGACTTCGTTGAAGAAGAATTGATGTGCCGGGGGACATTGCCACGATCAAAAGTAATGGCAATGAGCTGGTACTCGGCTCCTAAACGGGAAGCGGTGGGTATACGAGGAATGCATGCGGGCCGCAGTCGGACCGCTTCTCCATTACCTCCGCTTATAGCATCCGCCATGAAATTACTACGGGTTTAAATAGTTTCAACGACGGAAATGCCTAGGTTCAAGCATATGAGCGTTTGCGGAAATCTATGTTTTCTGACCCCAGTTAAATCTTGGCCCGAACTAAGATGCAGTCAAGGACGCAGCGTGGTCAAAGGAAACCAGACAAGAGAGTAAGAAAATCAGACAAACCCAATGTAACAGATTTGGGGCGCCTTTGGCTTCATTAATTGACTTAAATTTGCTATGAACTATAGAGGGGCACGCTGCTCGATAGACGCAAATTGGGTTCGATTGACCTGATATTCAATGTAGTATGGTACTCTCCCCCATGCATCTCTTTGGATGATGCCGGCTCCGGCAGAGACCAAATCGAATGGCCAACATCAGTTATTGGTGCAATATTCACGATTCGGTAAACCGTATTCTCGGCCTACTGGCCGGTTTTAGTTACGCAACGCACGCAATCTTTCCGCAAGTCTGTCCTCTTTCTCTTCAGAGATGGTGGTTGGAGGACTGGCAATGTCGACCTTTGTTTCGTTCAACCCTTGTTTCATTTCAATTCCAGCCTCATCAGCGATCTGACTCATCAACTCGTCCACCTCCTCTTGTGGCGTGGTCAATGCGTTGACATTATTTGTGGCGGATTCATAGTAGTTCGTCAGAGCATCCAAGTCTTCAAATTGTGTCTCAAACTTTTCCATCACGAGGGATATCCGCTCCAAGTTCATTGTCTGGAGCGCCTTGTCCATTCCTCTGATCACTTGTGACATGTTGCCGGTGACGGTTCTCATGGTGACAGCAGTTTGCACTCTTGAAGCCACCGCATCAATTCGGGACGCAAGCCGTAAGAGATTTACTCTCTCGTTCGACTTTCTAATGGCGTTTTGTGCGTAAAGCAGTGCAATGTCGTTGTTTCCTTGCATCATGGCCTTCTTCGTTTTTGCCTTCTCTTGCAACTCTTCCTTGGCAGCCTTGCTTGCCTGTCTGTTCAACAGTTTTGCCGTAAACTTGAGTTGGAAAAGAGATTGTTCTAAGCCGGCCATTATTGTCGGATTATCGTGGAGTGGAGGGTGATTCTGGTGAGGTCGGTCCAATTATCTTATCTACGGAGTGTATATACGCCAACACTTGAGTGACTTAACACAGATGCAATATCGGCCAAGATTGCATCTTTCCACAATGGGTTTACAGATCAATTGTTCTATTATATGATATTCAAGTGACTTCTGAAGACAAAATCCGCAACAATGTAAGACGGAAATCGCAAACTTTCGTGGTGAATTTAACTAGTCCTCATTGCTCATGTCCAGGTCCGGGCGAGAAACAGAATTGGTGCTTTCGGAATTTCTCGGAGTTGAATTAGGTGTCATAGAAAAACTGCTTCTCTCCGGTACTACTCCAGTTCGTGCGCTAGTATCTCTAAAGTCTGGCTGGTTCAGGGCATCTGCTTGAGTCGGGACGACTCTGCGAATTGGGGTCCTGACTCTGGTCAGATTGCTGATAACTTCCGAGTTTCCATTTCTATCAATGCGTACAATCCTGGGAGAGTATGTCGTCCGCACCGACGTAGTTTCACCCGTTTGAGGTGGTCTTGAGTTTGGGTTTCTTTCCATGTTAAGATCCCTAGCTTGCTGATGGTGCCGAAGCGCTTGGTTGATGAGCCCACCAAGGTTTCCCCGAAGACCGGGAACAAAGTTCCGAATCGTATTCCTGAAGTCGGACTCGGGTGGTTGAGAAATGTTCTGCGCTCTTTCGATCCCAGTAGTCGTGGCTGTATCCGTAGCTGGTGCTACATTAGGAGTGAATGGCTCGGCGACATTGGCATCATTTTCACTCACTTCTGTTCTCGATTCATTTCTGGTCACCTGAGGGGAAATTACTGGCGAAGGAGATCCATCGTTTGAGTCAGCCTGCGCTTGCACGGCGTCATTAAAAATCTCACCCAAATTGTTGAAGAATCCAAGGAGGTTGTCCGAGGATCTAGTTGTGGCTGGGCTTTGAGTCCGGTTTTCAGCCGAGTTTCTATTCGGTTCAGAATCGCGATCTCTGCTGTTGCCGTCACTTTGCCGCCTAGTTCTGGTTCTCATGCTGATTGGTGGAATAGTGACAGCAGAAGCTTCCATGTTTGCACTTGCCATGAGATCTTGTGCCACATCTGGAGTTAAAATATTAGGCCGAGATCGGTTGGCCCTAACGGCTGTTGCACGAACATTCTCGGCCTCGTTTTCGTACGAGTATAGCAAATATGACAAATCGGAAGTCTCCACCACCGATCTTAGCCGGGCAAGAATTGCTCGCACTTTGGTTGTGATTTCCTGAATGTTTTGCAGTGATTCCTTCTGTTGTTCTGCCCGCATTTCAGTTAAAATGATTGATTGTATTAACCTTTGAACGAACTGCGGCATTATACTTCTCATTTTGTTAAGGGTATATTCCTGTTTCATTTCCTTGTTGTTTGGAAAATTTTCCGGATATACTTCTCCTGCAATTGTGCGGAGGGCAGTGAAGTAGCACTTCAATGCGAGGAATCCCGAACCTTGGTATAGATGGCAGTATCCCAACTGGGCCCACGCAGGGGTGAATGACCTATCATAACGAATAGCCAAGTTCAAGTCGGATGTAGCTTCAGCAAAACAGTTGAGGCCAATAAACGCAATCGCACGATTAGTATAAAGTTGGGGTATATTACTAGAGCAAGTGTGATCGCAAGTATAGATCGCTTCACTGTACACTTTGATTGCCTGCGGGAAGGACGAGTTTTCCATAAGGTTGTTTCCTAGCTCTCGAAGTTGAAAGACCGAATGGCGAATGCTGGTACCTTGGCTAGTGGTCATATCGCCCACTTCTAATTGCGACTCCAAAAGGATCTTGAAGGCGTTAAAGAGCTTGGTGGCTTCTACCGACACTGGCGACTCCTTCCGAAGAAAGTCGGTAGTAGCATCAAGCTGCAACGTTAACGCGTGGAAATCAAGCTCCTCCCAAAGATGTTTCTGGTGAGGTAAAGACGAGAAAACATCCGCCATTGCCGAAGTCAAAATGTGCGCCACAGTAGCCGAGGCTTCAGCTTGAGTTGCTAGCACCTTGGCTGAGTTTTGAAGGATGACGTACAATTTCTCTCTTAGTTGGTTGGTATAAAGCAGAACTCCGGTGAAAGGTGCCTGTTGGTCGATTTTGGTAAGAATCTGCTCTGTCGTAAGCAGGTTGAACACCTCGACGCGTGGCCCTAAAAGACGAGTTTCCAACGCATAGGAGAAACTCAGCTTAAACTGGCCCTGGGGACAATTCTCTGCCACATCTTTTTTAATGTAATAATCGACCAATCTCTGTAAGCCGTATTCCCTGACTAGGCGTAGATTGGTGATCATATCCTGGGCCCAAAGCGTTTGCTCTAGTGTTTGGTTGGCATCCGCCGGTTGGGACAGAAACTGAAGCTCCACGTTAGCCAAATGCGTTGACATTGCTAGCATAAATGCATAGTTAACCCCATGGTCGTTCATCAGCAGTTCTAAAGGTTCAGTCATGTTTGGTCTGATTGTGCCACCAAGTCCAGAATGCTCGGGTTAACAGACTGAGGCTCCCGGGTCTGCAGGATGCTCGGAGTTTTGCCTAGTGCCCTACACCTGGCGTAATCTGTATCTACGGGGTGGTGGTTCTTTTATTTTATGTCCCATCAAATAATATATGCTTGTCGCAATTCGCTTGCTGATCTGATGTAGATTCGGTATTATTATCTTTCATTTTTCCAGCCAAGTAGGTGTGGACCCATCGTAGGCTGTGGACTGGTCGGGGTTTTGCATAATACTCACCCAGATTACCTCAAGCCCTTAGTTGCCTCCATGAAAATGACTGACATGCTATACAGTGGAAAGACAGAGTCCACGCCAATTTCTTCTGCCGCCCCTGCGGTACTTCTAACTGCCGAGAATTGTGATTCGTCTTCGCGGATCCGTGCTTTTCTACGCTTGTCTCGTATTGCCACAGACGATACCATCAGGCAGCATTTGAATGAAACTCCCCTCAACGAGTGTGATGAGTATTTCAGCCGCAAGATTGCCCCTCAATGGAGAGCTCGAAGCGAAGTGATCACGTTTTGTTCAAACTATGCCAAAGGTATGCGACAGAAGATCGAGACCCAAAAATCAGAGGTTCATAATGCTGTGGATCTTCGAATAGATCCGTACGCATTGAAAGATGAAATCGTTCGCTTGGAACAACAAACGTCCAAATGTACTGCGATCGAGAACTGGACCCACAATGAGGCTCGTGTGGAGACTATTATACGTGAACAGACGGCCTCTGTCCTCAATGATAAATGCCATTACAATGACTGGCTTGCTGCTTTTAGGGACGTGGCCCGTTAGACACGGGCGATGCCATTCCTTTATACCCAGAGGTTTGTACTCTATTACACGACGTCATATTCGCATGATTTCTTACGACATAAAATTCTTACGCGGAAACTGAAGGACTATGATCTAAATTTTATTCCACATAATATTCGAAGGGTCCGGTTACCATTATACCTCCCGTTATCTGTGTGCTGCCGCTGCAGCCGCATATGCAAAGTTATTAGTGTTCTTTGGTGTTTCAGGCGAAACTGGTTTCTTTTTGTTTCCAGGCCCGGCGCTAGTTCGGGTAGTTTTCTTCATGGGAACTTGCTTTGTAGTTTGTTTGGTTGCAGTATTGTGTGGTTTCTGCTGCTTAGGTTGTTGTTCTTGGGTCAACTTATCGACTAACTCCTTGGCATAAACTAAGCAATCGATCCAGCCGTAGTCCTTGCCTAGTACAACATGTTCCCCTGACTTCCCTAATACACGAGTGGGATTTTTGAATCGAATTCTATCCACATCCTCAAATCGCTTCAAAAGAACCAAGTCACCTCCTTCTTTTATCAACTCCAAAATGAGGTAGCCATAAACCTCTTGTTTTTTGGCTTCTTCGCTCTCATTATCTCCAACAACTATACTTTCAAAATCGTAATCATATATCAGGTAATCCCCTCCTCTGTTAGCAGTAAGATCAACCATCATCACATCAAGCCTATTATCGATCAAGAAAACCCGTGCCAAGTTCGAAATGCAAGCCACAACTGGTACCATATTAGACTGCAAAATTGACCCATGCCTTTTAATCAAAGACTCGATCACATCAATGTCTAGATTTCCGGGTGTCCTATCAATCAATTTGTTGCTCAAAATCAGTTTTAATATAGTATCAAGTTTGATGATCTTCTCTTTGGGTTTTAAGAACGACAAAATCTCTTCAAACAACACCGCGTGTAATGGAGGCGAAGGAGATGACTGGATCCGATGTTCTTTTTTTGGTGTAGCACTTCTCAGTGAGGATTTCCTCGTTACCGCATTTGCTGCAGCACTCGCAGCGTTCAATTGAGGGGGCTTTGAACTAGGAGGAGCAGTGTTTGGAGAAGATTTCACTTGGTTCGTGGATTTTGCAAATGCTGTATTCTGCCTCAAGTTTCGCATTTGAGGAGACTTTGGAGCGCTCACCTGAACACTTGACAACTGCTTCTCGAGCACTGGAACTGACACCAAGCTTTGTTGAGCAATTCGAGCAGCATTTTGGCTCGCAGTCTCGCTAGCATTTGGTGGAGCAGGAGATCTAGACCTGTTGGTAGGAGAAATTTGAGAGACGTTGGAAGAGCCGCCGTACTGTTGGACCGGAGTATTCCCTTTATTTTTCTGAGGGTTTATTCCCGCGTGTGTAGGCTTCCACGAATTGTTCAGAGGTTTCTGAGCTGACGGAGGGACAAAGTTTCTGTCCGGGTTATGTCCCACTGCATCAAAACGAGAAGGAGGAAAGTTCTGTTGACCGCCGGAAGGAAGAGGACCTGAGGACACAACTTTTTTGATTCTTGTTGGGGGTTGAAACAGTTTCTTTGCACCAATGGCGGGAACTAAGTTGTAGTCAAATTGTTGAATTTGATTATGCAATTGATAGTTTGAATTTGATTTGCTGACATTTCGGTTAGATCCAGTTTTAAGTTGTGGGGCGGTAAACTTTTGAGCGTATGGCAGGGAAACGAATGGTTCAAATCTGGGGACTTTCCGATTCCAGATAAATTCACGGTCATTCCAAGGGATACCTGCAAACCACTGCATTGATTGGATTTGAGGAATAGTCAATCTCTTCTCAGGGTCGAACACAAGAATCAGATCTATAACATCCTTGACCAAGGGGGGGATTGGGCTGCGATAAGAATAGCTAACATTGATAATCTTTTCAAACGTCAAATATTCAGTACTTTCTTTGAAAGGAGGAGCGCCGTTGAAAAACTGGAAGAGAATACATCCAATTGCCCAAATATCTGTTTCGAAACCACATTCGTTGAACTTTAGAAGTTCAGGAGGTACATACTCTGCTGTTCCCACGAATGAACCCTTCCTATCAGTAACTTGGCGAGAAGATTGGTTATCTATCGAATCAAAATTGATCTTTTCGTCCTGCGAATCATCATCGGTGCCCAAAAGTTTAGCGGCGCCGAAATCGGTAATCTTTAACTTGAAATTGTAGTCCACCAAAATGTTCTCTGGCTTCAAATCTCTGTGAATAACACCTTTCAGGTGAATAAAACGTACTGCATCAATTATTTGAAGCATGTAGAACTTCAGCACTGACTCCAGGAGGGATCCGAATTTGGAGATTATTGTCAATAATTCTCCGTACTCGGCAAAGTCTAAAACAAAAAACAAACTCTGATCATCTTGAAATGTGTAGTAGAGCTGAACAATACCTGGATGCTGCTGTCCCAACCGGTGGAGAGTTGTCTTTTCGATATTGACATACTTGATTTTGTCTTCCTTCACAATGTGCTTCTTGGAGAGAACCTTTATGGCATAAGTTTTGTTATTGTAAAGATCCACTGCCAGAAATACCGTCGAGTACGATCCTTCTCCAATTTTGTTGCCGAATTGATAGTCACGGGCAGTCCGTTTCCTTGGAATTGGATTCACCTCGTTCAGTCCGTTGGGCCTGCCCAGGGGAGGTATTGAACCGGACATTGGGGGCCAGCTATTTCCAAAAGACAAAATTAAAGTTTAAATTACCCACCTGGGTGTGGTATTGTGTTTTGACAGAAAGATTGCGTAGCAAGCTATCGAGATTTGAATGTGTATGTGCTCGCCTAAACCGCTTGGCGTTGATTTACTGCATGAAACTCGCAGGAGGTAACATGACAGGTTGCGTATAACCAAGAGAGCAGGAGAAACGTCGGCCGTGTTCCTATAAGACAAGGAACGAATATAACCTTCTCGTACTTACATTACATATTTTTTTCACCTATGTATATATATCTTTTTGCAAACATTGTGGAGAGTCACCTTTGCTATATGATCAGAGAGTTTCCCTTTCCTACCCTGCAAGATTTCCTAGGCTTTGGAGGGTAATGGCTTCGTCCTTCACATAATTCCGGACCAACTACTGCGTGCACATTTTGTCTCGCCGTTTGCGCATAGATTCCTATTATCTCAAGTGTCTGTGCTTACAGATCGCCTCCGTCAACAAACTTTTATACATCGCTAGCATGCTTCTAAGGTCACAGGCATCTACTCTACTGCTAAGATTGCATGCAGTCAGATACCTGCCCAAAATTTCCCTATCTTTGACAAAGTGTCTCCATACTACTGCACTTCAAGAGCCGATAAAGAAATTATTTGATAGCCAGAAGTATTTTGCCAATTTCAACCAGAGCGACAGCTGGATTCTTCGGTCTCCTAATGTGGGCCTTTTTGGGAACCATAAGCTTAAAAACCCGGAAGGCTTGATCCGCTTCAGTGAAGAGTCTCTAATCAAGGCAAAACGTTTGGTGAGCGACATGATCGCAGAGGCCAAAAATACTCACATCGGAAAGCTCACATATATTCGAAAGCTAGACCAGTTGAGTGACATATTATGTCGTGTTATTGATGTAGCCGAATTCATCCGAGTCACTCACACGAGCCAAAAATGGGTGGAAGCGGCCCAAGATACGCATGAGATCATGTTCGAGTATATGAACCAATTAAACACGAATGTCGAACTCTCCGATATTCTTTCGAATATTTTGCACCTGTCTATTACTGATGATCTTAGCATAGAAGAAATTGAGGTTGGCAAACATTTACTCAGAGATTTTGAACGGTCGGGAATTTCAATGGACCCACAGATTCGCGAAGCATTTGTGGAAATTACACAAGAAATATCTGTTCTACAAGCAGCATTCAATGAAGGCATCAACAATATTGACAATGTATGGTGCAAGTTCCCGCGCCAAGAGTTTGAGATGATTACCGATGAGGATCTAAAGCAGGAAATCATGAATCTTCAATCTGCTGCTCCTAAATCGAAAGCGTCGGAAATTCTGATACCTCTCATTGGGGCGACGCCGTTCGAAATTTTAAAGCGTTGTCCTTCAGAGAAATTGAGGAAAACTGTGTGGGTTGCTTTGCACAACTCCACGCAAGACCAAGTAAACATCTTGGAAGCTTTTCTTAAATCTAGAGCTTATCTAGCGAACATTATGGGCTACAAATCGTATTCTCATTACCAGTTGGAACATAAGATGGCAAAGACTCCTCAAAATGTGACCGCGTTTTTGCAAAACTTGCAGACGACTCTTCTTCAAAAGAATGATGGTGTGTTGAAAGAGTTGAAGGAATTTTATTCACTTAAAGAAAATTATGACCCTAAAGCCAGTCCGGATAAAGTTGCGCGTGCTGTTAAGCCGTGGGACAGGGATTATTGTCTCACAAAACAGAATCGAATGAATCCCCACAACGAGGTATCGGAGGATATTTCAGAGTATTTGTCTGTTGGCACAATCATGAGCGGACTCAATAAGCTCTTGGAGAGTATTTATAACATTAGAATGGTGCCTGAACGAGTTGGAAAGGGCGAAACGTGGGATCATAATCAAGTTCGCAAATTGGGATTTATCGATCTCACGACCAAGGAGCACATCGGCTACTTGTATGTTGATTTTTGGTCTAAAAAAGCTTTGCCCTCTCATTTTACCATTGTCTGTTCCCGTGAGCTCAACTCAGATTTAGGAACAGAAAGTAAGGATGAGATGCTGGATCTAGTGCACTTGAACGAAGCCAGAGACTGCCAACTTCCTGTTATTTCCTTGGTTTGTAATTTCAAGAAACCAAAATCAAGCGACATAAAAAACTTTAAGATTGCAGATAGAGACATGCCAACTCTCCTTACGTTGGAGCAGGTTGATACCATATTCCATGAGATGGGGCATGCTGTCCACTCAATGTTGGGCCGCACTAAACTTCATAATCTATCAGGTACTAGATGCCTGGCTGATTTTGTTGAACTTCCATCCGTTTTGATGGAAAGATTCAGTAATGACCCTAGAGTGTTATGCAAAATAGCCAAGCACTATCAGACTGAAGAGCCCTTGAGCGAAGAATTGCTAAAGCGCTATCAAAAGAATCGCCATTTGCTCAAAGCGTGCGAAACATATATGCAATCAAAGATGGCCCTTTTGGACCAGGCCTTACACGATGAAGAAGTGGGAGACTTTTCTAAGGCGAATCCTTTCGAAGCGTTTGACTCCACTAGAGTCTACCATGATCTAGAAAGGCAATTAAAGGTGTTCAGTGATGAGTACTCTACATGGCACGCAAGATTCTCTCATCTTTCTGCCTACGGCTCGGTCTACTACTCGTACTTGTTGGACGGGGCTATTGCCGAAAACGTTTGGAATGGACTCTTCAAGGAAAATCCTTGGAGTAGAGAAGCGGGTGAGAAATTTAAGCAAAGTGTTCTTAAGTGGGGTGGAACCCGAGACCCGTGGTTGTGCCTAGCTGATGCGTTGGATAATGAGGATTTGGGCAAAGGTGATGCCAGAGCGATGAAAATCATTGGTAACTTGTAAATATATATATACATATAACCGTAAAAATTAAACTTCAGATCATTTGATTCGGATCCAATTGTTTTCGCTGAATATCATGGACTCATAGTACTTAACACGAAGTCAGTACGAGTGTTCCGCGCGGCTTACAAGAAGGAAATGATGCGTGAGAACTTTGGACTTGTAACCACAATCATTTCTCGATCATCCTGAATGCTACGCTCTGTGCAATTTTGTCGAAGTCTTACTACTTTCAAGAGCACAGCGGCTCTCAAGCGAGCCGTGTTCGATATCAAATCCATTCTTGCCAGAGAAGAGGAAATGAGAGACTCTATCTCTCGTCGAGGTGGAGGGGAAGAATCGAACCTCTTGTATGTGGTTGAAAATAGGAAGAAGGAGAACGAGCTTCAGCATAAGAGGAATCATTTGGTCAGCGAAAGAAAGAAGTTGGGATCTAGAATGGGGATGCTCATGAAGGAATCGGGTTCCGCTGACGAAGTATCGAAATTGCAAATACAGCTCCTGGAATTCAAGAAACGAATAACTGAAATCGAAGGTGAGCTCGAAACTATCTCGGAAAATGTCCATCGCTGTGTTGAGTCTCTTCCAAATTGGTTGGATTCAACTGTCCCAACCGATGCATTGGTGCCTGAAGTGGTGGATATAATTGCCGGCGTGTCTGAGCAATCCATCTTGCAAGAGATGCCTCAAACAATTCACGATCACAAGAGTATAGGAGAAGCTCTAAAAATTTTAGACTTTTCGGCTGCTTCGAGGATTTCAGGCTCGTCGTGGTATTACTTAATTGGTGATGGAGCATTGTTAGAACAAGCTTTGATCCAATATGCTATGCAAAAGGCTCGCTCACTTGGCTACAAAATGGTTGTTCCTCCTTCTATTGTGAAGTCGGAGGTCATTAATGCGTGTGGATTCAAACCGAAGGATCAAAATGGTGAAAAGCAGGTTTACGCATTAGAAAACGAGCTGTTGTCGCTCACGGGGACGGCAGAAATACCATTGGGCGCACTACACTCCTCATCTACTATGGACGCTCCCACTAAATATGTTGGCATTTCGCGAGCATATAGAGCAGAAGCTGGTGCGAGAGGTAAGGATACGACAGGTCTCTACCGAGTTCATGAATTCACTAAAGTTGAATTATTTCATTTCACAACTCCTGAGCGTTCTACTGCAGAGTTGGAAGAGCTCAGAAACTTCCAAACGTCTTTGATATCAGAGTTGGGAATCAAGGCCAAGATGTTGAACATGCCAACAACGGATTTGGGGTCACCAGCAATGAAGAAGTACGATTGTGAAGCATGGATGCCCGGAAGGGGGTCGTGGGGTGAATTAACCAGCTGCTCCAACTGTGGAGATTACCAATCTCGCCGTCTCGGGATCAAGTACAAGAATGAGTCTGGCAAATTGGATTATGTCCATACTTTGAACGGTACTGCAATGGCAGTTCCAAGAGTGATTGTTGCGTTGCTAGAGCAAAATTACGATCCAGAGTCTCAGACGGTTCGTATTCCGAAGGTGTTGAGACCATTTATGGATGACAAAGAATTCATTAGTAAGAATTAAACTGTATATACCTCGTCCATATTAACATGAATATAGCTCAATCTGGCTCATTAGTATTCGTTTATCGACTCGTCTGACTTATTTTCTCGAATGGCAGATTCGAATTGTCTGTTGGGCATACTAATTATGCGTTTTTTCTTCACAGAAAATGGGGGTGGGTTAACTATATCTGACATCTTGCTGATGTGCAATTTCTGCAATTTCTCATACTTTTGAAAGTCACTTCCTTCGACCTTGGCCACCATCGAGTCAAACTTCTGTTCCAAATGTTGAAAATTCTCATCCAATTTCAAAAATGCTCTGTATTTTTCCTCGTATACCAGTGTCAAAACATCATATTTTCTCTGTAAATGCTGATACTTCTCATTCAAACCTTCTAGGCTATTATTGACTGCCTGTGCCTCTGCATTTCGTGTAGCGGTTTGCTTGAGCGATTCTAATAATAAAGTCTGTTTCTCGATCAGTTTTTGTAAATTAAGACGCTCTGTTTCTTGCAGAGACAAAGTTAATGAGTTGACACTAGCGGCCAAGCTTTCTAAGTCAAATGGGCTCTGCGGCGTTTGATTCTCAAGAAACTTTTTGATCTCTGAAAGATCTGCTGCAGCCTTTTCTGAGCTTTTCCCAAGCTCGCTGACTTCCGTTTGTAGTGACTCGTTCGATGGGGGTGGGGAATCCAATTGGACCGATAGTTTGGTGAGGCCATTCTTAATCTCAGACAATTGTCCATCTATTAGTATTTTCTTGCAACTCGACTCAATCCTATTTTCATTTTGAATTATTTCGGTGATTTGTCTGATGATTTCAGTCCTTGAACTCTCTAAATGCGCCTGTATGATCATTTCGAGATTTCCTTCAGGTAGCACTTTCAACTTCCCCAAGATACGAGTAGCATCTTGCTTCGTGGCATTCCCTTCGGTGGTTACCTCTTTGCTATAATCAGCGATCGATTCAAGGAGCTTGTTCAAGTTCTGATTATTGTTCTTCAGTCGGTCAAACAACTGCTCTAAATCGACATTGGTTTGTTTTGTCTGTAGCTCGATAGCATTGAGTTGCTCTTTGAATTCTTCGTAGCCCATTTCTTGGTTGATAAACTCATTAGTTAAATGCGTTTTTTGCAATGTATCGTTTCCTTCCTCATAAATGTCAAGCTCGTAATTCTGCATTTCTCTCCCACGATGTCTTCAACTCTAACAATCTTTGATGCGCGTTTGTTGATGTTTATGAAGTTATATGCAAGTTGTATTTGGAACCATGCTATTAACTACAGGGAACTTTTTGAGCCTTTCCTTTCGAAAACCTATTTTAAAAAGAACTTGCATTAATTTTGTAGCCTCTTAAATTCCGAATTTACTTTTCAAGGCCAGGCTGTAGAACGATTTTTTCAGTCCCTCCAATGTTTCGTTCATGGCTTCAGATAGACCAGAAGCATAACCATTCACGTTCTCCTCCACTGCATCAAGTCCATCACGGAAGCTCTTCATAAAGCCTTGTGTGCCAATACCATAAGGACTTGAACCTGCTGCTCTTCTGGTCGGCTGAGCATAAGGTTCGGCCGCTAGTTTGGTACCATCGTATGAGCCATAGGACTGGCTTGGGTTAGCATCAGGACTTATGTTATAAGCTAGCTGGCTTTCGTCGTGCTTCGCTGGTTTTCGGTTCGGACCTGCGATCAACATAGCCAAATCTTTAGGCGAAGTATAGGCCACTTGGCCCTTCGCCCACAGCAACGCACTTGCAGCTGGTCTAGGTGGGATAACTGCGTTCTCGTTGAATAACAAATCTGTCGGCACCGATTTCTGTGGTTTATTCTTCGTCTCATCATAAATCAACAAGCTTAATACTTCCGTCTCACTTAACTGGAACAATATTTCACCCGAGGTCAAGCATACAGACTTATAGCAGGCCGAACCAGACATACTGTCCCTTATTTTACCGAAAATATCGTTGCCTATCTTCAAATTCGTTTCGCTTAAAGAAGGAAGGGAAAACAATTTGATGAATCCTGATTCAGTTACTGCTGCCAAGGTTGCTCCGCCATCTCTTAATTGAACAATTCCACTTGAGAGACAAGACTCATCGACCACTTTGTGTGCTAGCTTTTGCTTAGGTGTCTTGAGAACTCGAATATCACGGCGAGATCCAGTGATAATATAACCTGGAATCGGCCTGGATTGCCCTAAGCCACGGAACAATTCAAGGGTAGCAATAAGAGATTGTCCATTGGACGCATTGATGGGTATAATTTTGTCCAACCCTGAAGATCTTGATCCGTCTGTATTTTTATAGTTGAGCCCAAGGGTCTTATCCGCAAACACCGCTTGAAAACCACCGTTAGGTTGGGGAACAATTTTGAAAAGCATCAAATTTCCGCCTGCATTAGTACCGACGATTAAGATCAATGAAGAGTAACCATCTTGGCCGTATTCCATAATGGCGAACTCCATTGAAGTCACGAAACATTCTTCAGTCACCGAAGGTAAGTGCTCTGTGATAGAAACAAGGTTTAAGATAATAGCTGGTCCCCGGCTAATATCCATGACCACGAATTTTCCTGATTTATAACCCACGGCTCCAAAACCTGCGCTAGACATTTTCAAGCAAGTAATCTGGTCCTCATTTCCACTATCGAGTAAGAAGCAAGGATCAAAAGATGATGTCAAAGGGTCTCCAGAAACTCGCTTTGAAATGTAGCGGATCTTTGCATCTCCGTTTTCGTGGCGAATGGGGCACAGGTCAAAACTTGTACCTTGTATGGAACTAGCGGTTGGATTAGCATTCAGCTTCATGAATTTACATATAGCCACACTCCCTGTTCCAACTCCAATCAACAATTCTCTGCTCTCAAAGCTGCAAGAGACGGCGCTCACACTGTACGATTTGGACGTTTTGCCGTCGTACAAAGCCGCTTTAATATTGAGCTTAACACTCTGGTCAGCATCATGGAACTCGCCGCTAGTCATGTCCAAGAACTCAACAGAACCATCTTCATGGCCAGTTACATAGATTGTGTGGTAGTTTTCATCTAATCCTAGTGGTCTGGGATAGCCTTTATTAGCTGCTGCACCACCATTAAGCAACGGGATTTGTCCACCCTTCTTGTTTGCCAATATGCCAAACCATTCAATTTTTCTCACCCTTTGAGCATCAGTAAAAGTGGCTGGAGGGGTTATAAACGAAAGAGAAGGAGGTAAAGTGGCCTTGGGGGTTTCCGAACTTCTATACTTTGTCAAATATAATGCTCCCATATTGGAAACAAAGAAGAACATTGAGGGGTTATGGCAACCATTGAAGTACGGTTGAGCCTGCCCTGAAATGGCCAAAATACTTCTTATCCCTTCGCGTGGGGTTTCAGGGGTAGATGGATTCCGCAATTTGAGTTGGAGCTGTCTCCTTCCGTTCTGTGGTTTTGCATAAAATAAGCCTTGTTTCTCATGGGAAGTCAAACTATATTTGAGGGTATACCCGAAGTCAAAAATCTCAACCGTTCCTGGTGAAGATTTAGACGTGCCCATGATTAGAAGCGAAGTTTCCTCTGGATCTTGTCCAGCGATCCATCTAGCCTTTGTGTCAAAAGCTTCTTCAATTTCAACAGCCTCTCCTGGTCTATGAAGTCCTGTTTGCGTTATTGAGCGAGCTTCCAAAAGCGTTCCATTATTTGTGTCCCAGAACGCCAATGTTCCATCTGTATGAACGGTTACCATGTGTAGCCCATTAGGATGGAAGTGGGATTCGTTCACTTCACAAACAACAGGCTTTGCTGATCCAAACAACTTCTTTTTGCCTCCAGTCGCAAAATAGTTGGAATGATTGTACCCTCTATATCCTGGTTCAGAGGTGTATACAAATGAGTTTCTAATTCCACCGGAAGAGATAGAGTACTGGACCACGCAATGGCTGTAAGTTACTAGCAATGTACCAACATCTCTAGGGTGCCACTCAATGCTTCTCACCGAAGACAATTTCTGCTTCGGTAAAATAAGCTTTTGCAAATTGTCCACTCTTAGTGGAGTTAGATTAAACCTGTCAACGTCGTAGAAAAATAAAGAGCCATTCGCCAATCCGAATACTAACCAGTCCATCGATGGATCTGACTCAACGCAAGTTATCACACCTGGTGCCAGATAAGTGGACAATATCTTCTTTGAGTGCAAAGACAAAACAATAATCGTTCCTGAAGTCTCGATACACACCAAATAAACACCTTTTAAGAATCTCAAGTGTGCTATCTCGGAACGGGTTTTGATCTCAAAAACGACCTCAACAGTTTGTTGACCATATACATGGACCGTCTTTTCTTTTGTCGCAACCGCTAGAAGCGATTGAACAGGGTCGTATGCAACGGCCTCAATGGAATCAGTCGGTAAACCAAGCTGGTCACCGGCTGCAACTTTCAAATGTTTCGGGTTCAATTCTGGAGTCAACGCATTATTCCCTGATGACTTAATAGCATTGCTAACAGAACTTAGGGAAAGGGGGGCCTTCCTCAGCTTGAGTTTGCTAAACATAAAGAAGTCGTATAGTGTATGAGTAGTTGAGAAATACAGCGCGAATCATGTACGATCCTGGGCAAGTTCATAAATGCTCCACGAGCAGTTGTAAATACATCGGCCAAATAATTACAAACAAAATTGTTGCGTCTTATGGCAGTCATTAATAGATTGTGGTCAATGATTGACTAAACATCGAAATATTCGCAATGGGAAATTTACGTAAAATGTAATTATCAGTTAAGTTTAACTAATAGCATATAATTTCATAGCAAAATTGCAAAATTGGTCTCAAAATCTAATCAGCAAAATCAACCATTTCCTTTAATAATTTTCTTTTACAACCAATTAAGAACTTTTTTTATGTAATTTTTCCGATTTTTAAACAACGAATCGTTACTCCAAGGGGCATTACATCGCCACTTCCGTAGAGATACACGTGGTGTACAGGTGTTTGCAGTTGTACACGTAAACTACAATTTGCGGAAGATAACTTGTGTATAGATTATTCTTTAGTATCATGGTATGTTGAATCCCCCAGTCCGATATTAAACCATCACCGTTCTTTCTAACAATAGGTCTGTGACAAACTTGTTGGTCTAGGTATGCTTGCAGTGGCTACAGGTGTATTCGTGTATTACAGTGTTTGGGTTTTGGTACTCCCATTCATTGACGCGGACAGTTTCCTTCAAAGCTTTTTCCTCCCAAGAGATTACGCCATTAAGTTGCCATTGTTGCTACTTGTGACTGCTATCTTTGGCGTGACTGCGTTTTTTGCCAATGTGATTGTCAAGAACGCCCAAAAGGAGAAGTTGAAAAAGAGTAAGAAAGCAAACTAAATTACAAGCGATTTTTCTTGGACACACCTATTAACCAACTAGGACGTTTTAGTGATGCTTCTTGTGCTTCACTTATTCGACAAGAGATTGATGATTCCGTCTTACAATAGACATATATAACGAATGTGAATTATTTTACTTTGCCCGGATTGTGTAGTCTCCAGTTTTGGTGATGTATCTAACACCCTTAAATGGTTTGACATTGTCACCCAAGCCTTTGATACTTGTGACTCTGAGGCTATCCACCTTTAACCCGCTAGGGACCGCTCCTTTATATTCGAATGCCAATTTATAATACAATGGCGATATGGGCCGCTGGTTGGGTATGCCATTCGGGTCATGCTCAGGATCGAAAAACGGCTCAGGAGTCACGATCTCTTCTTTACCACTTGACGTGGTAATCGAGCCTCGAAGTACAGGCTGGACACCTGTTTTCAATTCTTTTAAGGTCCATTCTGCTCTACCATCTCCGTGATAGCGGAAGTCACCGTTAGTGACTCTGATGCTCTTCATATTTGTCACTCCTTCAACGATAGATGCATCCTCACTTCCTGACTGCTGGGATGGCTCAGCAAAAATTTCAAGGCTCAAGCTCTCGATTTTGCTTATTGCATTATGAACAGGGACCTTGATACGTAGTTCAAATTCGTTCTGGCGTGAGCCTAGTCCCAGCAGGCATTCCAACTCAACTTGGCTTAGCATCCCAAGTTGAGCCTTTTCCAGCAAGGTATCCATGTCAACGAGATACGTCATCAAAGTGGACTGTCCGTCTGGAGGAATAAAAGACAACGACTTAGATTTCATCCAGGTATCAAGCTTTACGCACTGATGGAACTGTGGCACATCAACCAAAACGGCAGCCGAATTGAAATCCACCTCTAGTTGCGGTACGCCACTGATATGGGAAAGACAATCGATCTTTCCGGTAATAGTTCCTGTCACCGGTACAAGATTGGAGCCTGAGAAGGAATTAGAATAGAAGGCAGAGTCGAAATTTCGAGCAGAAGATCCACCGTCGCGAGTCTTCTTCGGCTTCAAGATGACGTTCACTGCTTCAATAACATCTATGAAAACCTCATTATTTGTATATCGAACATTCGATTTTCTCCATGGAATCGAACCCTCAGCCTTAGGAGCGTATGCCATTGCAGATAGCGAAGCCAAAGACTTGTTGGTTGCTGCTGCCGCCAATTCATTACTGGTACTCAAAATTTTCGAAAGTAGGCTTTTCAGCAGCACCAATTCTCTCAATTTATTGGAATCCGTGATGTTGGGAAGTCCATTGTCAATCATTTCATTCAAAACCAACGTCAACGTGTCATTATTTGCATCGATTTTCGTTGCGGAGAGAGGCGAACCGAAATACTCATGCATGGTTTCGATAAGTCTTTCCAAAAACACGAATGGGGTCAATGGATTATCGCCATACTCTTCTTCCTTCAAGCATAATAAAATATATTTGAGATATTTTGTGTTGTAGATGCAAGTGTAGTAGTGTTCATTAAGTTCCGTCACTTGATAAGGTTCGCTCGTGTTGAATCCTCCATATTTAGAATTTATGTTACTCACAAGGGAAGCAAACGAGGGTGCAGACAGTAATACTAGATATTCATGGACCAAATTATTCTGGCTGTCGGCTATGTATACCGCTTCAAACATGATAGTAGTTGGACACTGGTACAAGAGATCACGCTTAGATTTATCAAGGTTGTGCAGGAAAAAATACCCAAGAGTTTGCGCCAACTAGCCGTAGGCGCACCGATCCCCATAATTAACTGGCTACAAGTTGATTATAAATTGGGTTCTTAT